>WSYH01003442.1:0-38597 GCA_036426205.1 Ascaphus truei
CTTACCCACCTATCCCTGTGTAAGGGATAACTCACTCTCCCAGTCCCTATCTGCAGGGCTGGGAGGATACGCCCCTTACCCACCTATCCCTGTGTAAGGATAACTCACTCTCCCAGTCCCTATCTGCAGGGCTGGGGGATATGCCCCTTACCCACCTATCCCTGTGTAATGTGTAACTCACACTTCCCCTGTCCCTATCTGCAGGGCTGGGAAGCTAGGCCTCTTACCAATCTCTGACCCAAAGTCCAAAGAGGTACCTGTTATGAGGGGCTCTTTACATCAGTCCGGGTCAGGGTCCGTGGGGGGCACCCTATGGCGGCTTCCATGGACCACTGGACCTGGAATATAGGGTCCGTTTCCTTGGGATTTCTCTTTGATCAGCACCCACCTCCCCTGTGCTAGAGAGACCCCCTGCAGATTAAGCAGGAGGCTTTTCTACCTGACTGATGAGCCAGGTGGAGACCGGCTAATTGTAGCTGAAATTAACCAGCTCCCTGCTGGACTCAGTCATACAGACTTTCTATTTGGAGCCCTTTTAGACAGGGGCTAAGGCCCTGTCACATACCTCCCCCGTTTGTGGGCAGTTCAGGCTAGTCAAGGCTGAATCCCATCCCTACACTCTCACACGAGATGTGCCTGCAGCTGGAATGGGAGGGAGAGAACCCCCAGTCACGCTGGGCTTGGAGCCCTTTCTCCAGGTGACCTTTCTACCAGTTTTATTTTCTGTTTTTCGCCTCCGGGCCATTATCTAGTACTCAGGAGGTGAGTTACCGAGGGTTACTACCTTTCTGGCAGTATATGTGGCTGTGGTTGAGGAGTCCACCCGTGACCAGGCCCTTGTGGCTGGCGCAGATAACCAGTGTCTCTTCCAGGAGGCTTTAGTCGCTCGAGGAGGACTTCTCCCAAGCACAATCTTTCCATGATGTGCTTAGCTTTTTTTGTATTACTTTTTTTAAGATGACCTAATCTTCAATGTGTGGGGAAGTCCCAAGTGATGTCTGGCGGGGTTTCTCTACTGCAGTAGTGCCACCTGGAGGCTCCTTCCATACCAGGAGACCCCAGCCTACAGCTTCCTTATCCCTCACAGGGTTACCCACAAAAAGTATGAACCACTTATCCGTGGAAGGGTAATTTGCATCTAGTCTAGGATCCCTAAATTCCAGTACTTGTCCTTTTTGCAGTTCACAAGCCTGTAGACTTGTGCCTTAGTCCCTTGCAAAGACCCCCGTCTTCAATCCGATATAGTAAGAGTACATTTTTCTCCTTGATATGCACATTGCGGATCCCTTCCGGTGGCGAGATCAGAATCTCTGAGTTGCAGCCGTGATGTGAATCTCGGAGTTACCTGAATAGCTCGATTTGTTAAAAATGCGAGTTTGAGCATTTTTTTTTAGCTGGTCTCTCTCTCACTTTTTCTCACTCTCTCGGTGGGAGCGCTACCGATCAGGAAGAAGCAGTTTTCAAGAGAGTTTGGCAGGTTATCGGAACTCTCTGCCAAACTCTGCACTCACTCAAAAAGTGCTCAAAACTGTTGATAAGTCCCTTATCGGAGCTACCTGAATAGGCCCCCAAGTCTCCTCGCGTGAGACTTCTAGGTTGAGGGCGTGAATCTCTTTCTGATAGACTTCAAGATCCATACTAAGACTGCAGACATCTTTTTGAGAGACTTTCAGCTCCGCTACGAGACTGTGAAACTCCTTTTTAGAGATTTCCAGTTCCGTGCAGAGACTTCTGACCCCCTTGTGTGAGGCATTCAACTCTATGCAGAGAGTGTGAACCTCATTCTGAAAAAGATCCAAGTCTGTCTTGAGACCGCAGACCTGCTGGCGAGAGACATCCAGCTCTGAGCTGAGAGTCTTCCAGTTCTGTACTGAGACTGTGAATCTCTTCCTGAGAGACTCACAGGTCTGCAGTGACTGCAAAACTCCCTTTGAGAGATTCCCAGCTCTGTGCTGAGACGGTGAGACTTCTTCTGAGAGAGTTCCAGCTCTATACTGAGACTGAGGGCCTTCTCCTGAGAGTTCCAGCTCTATACTGAGACTGGGGGCCTTCTCCTGAGAGAGTTCCAGCTCTATACTGAGACTGAGGGCCTTCTCCTGAGAGAGTTCCAGCTCTATACTGAGACTGAGGACCTTCGTCTGAGACAGTTCCAGCTCTATACTGAGACTGAGGGCCTTCTCCTGAGACAGTTCCAGCTCTATACTGAGACTGAGGGCCTTCTCCTGAGACAGTTCCAGCTCTATACTGAGACTGAGGGCCTTCTCCTGAGACAGTTCCAGCTCTATACTGAGACTGAGGGCCTTCTCCTGAGACAGTTCCAGCTCTATACTGAGACTGAGGGCCTTCTCCTGAGACAGTTCCAGCTCTATACTGAGACTGAGGGCCTTCTCCTGAGACAGTTCCAGCTCTATACTGAGGCTGAGGGCCTTCTCCTGAGAGAGTTCCAGCTCTATACTGAGACTGAGGACCTTCGTCTGAGACAGTTCCAGCTCTATACTGAGACTGAGGGCCTTCTCCTGAGACAGTTCCAGCTCTATACTGAGACTGAGGGCCTTCTCCTGAGACAGTTCCAGCTCTATACTGAGACTGAGGACCTTCGTCTGATACAGTTCCAGCTCTATACTGAGACTGAGGGCCTTCTCCTGAGACAGTTCCAGCTCTATACTGAGACTGAGGGCCTTCTCCTGAGAGAGTTCCAGCTCTATACTGAGACTGAGGGCCTTTGTTATGGATTACAGGTAGCACAGGTTCATACATAGCATACATATGTCTTAGTACAGCTTTGAGCATACTGTCGCATATTCACTAGTTTGTTGCTTTGGGATAAGTACATAAGATATCTGAAGTTTGCAAATAGAATTTTGCTGATGAGATAGGAAATCTTAGCAGAGCAGGTGTTCACGCCTCCTCAATGCATGAGCTTACGATAAACGGCACGGATGTACAGTAAGACCACAAACATCCTGTGGATAATTTGCTACGCAGGTAGAAATGAGTTAGGAAACTGCTAGTTTTTGGTTATTTCCCTTGTTTTTCACGAAGATAATCATGACGTATGACAAGGGCAATAAAGGTTTGTGTGAGGCTAAACCAGACTTCAGAACCGGGTGGCGAGCCACAGCAGATGAGACCTACCGAGACTGGCATGACATATCGTAATACCTAGTTGGTTTGTGAGTATGACAGCATGCCCAGTAAATAATCTCTGCATAGATAGATTAACATAAGTATTGGATTATTAACAATTTTGCGTATTGTTTCTTATTATCATGCTGTATCTCAATAAACATGAGTCTTATCTTATACAAACTCTGAGTGACCTCTCTTAATAATATCCTCACGATGCCCTAACATAAAGGGTGTGAGGCTGTTTTCTCTGCAGGATAAGAAATTGTGATACAATGCTTCTGCTTAGAGCAGAAAATAACATATTACAAGAAGTTACCTGGGAGAAGGAGGTATGGCATAACTGACCCCATGATACTTCTCCTGAGAGAGTTCCAGCTCTATACTGAGACTCACAGGTCTGCAGTGACTGCAAAACTCCTTTTGAGAGATTCCCAACTCTGTGCTGAGACGGTGAGACTTCTTTTGAGAGAGTTCCAGCTCTATACTGAGACTGAGGGCCTTCTCCTGAGAGAGTTCCAGCTCTATACTGAGACTGAGGGCCTTCGCCTGAGACAGTTCCAGCTCTATACTGAGACTGAGGGCCTTCTCCTGAGAGTTCCAGCTCTATACTGAGACTGGGGGCCTTCTCCTGAGAGAGTTCCAGCTATATAATGAGGGACTTGGGGGCCTTCTTCATGAGAGAGTTCCAGCTCTATACTGAGACTGGGGCCTTCCTGAAGAGAGTCCAGCTCTAACTGAGGCTGAGGGCTTCCTGTTACCTCTCATACCTCTGCTTCCCGTCAGCAATATCTTTGTCAGAGAAGCTCTGTTTGTCGCCCATGTTGGTGATTGTGACGCATGGGGTAGATTTGGCTGTTTGTAAATAAAGGGTTAGCCTGCCGTTACCCCGACCTGTCCATGGTATGATGCAGTTATTTATGTATGTACCATTTATTGTACCAGTCCTGTGTATGTTCCTCTTAAAGGATGTAAAACAGTGATGACGGCGACAGTGTGTGTATCTGTATTATACACAGAGCAGCGTGTGTATTCTCTATTATACACAGAGCAGGTCTTGTGTATCTGTTGTTATACGCAGAGCCGCGTGTGTTTGTATTATAACAGAGTCAGCGTGTGTATCGTGTGTATCAGATACAGCAAGCGCGTGGTGTAATCTGTGTAAATACGCAGAGCAGCGTGTGCGTGTCCGTGTTATTTTCACACGTGTCTGTACTTGCAGCTTCGGGTATCCGGATCCTGGTTATCTGGTACAGCGGTTCGGGTGGAACACTGAAAGCCAAGGGATCGAGTGAGAAAGTCCCTCGGGATGAGTGGGAGAAGTCCGAGGGACTCGGTTGAGAGTCCGAGGGATCTCCCGCTCCGGCAGCTAGAGATCTGCAGCTGGAAAACCAGACACAGAAATTGTCTCTCAGCTTAATAGACGGGAATCTGATCCTCTCCTTCGTTTCCGCTTACCCCAGTGTTACAAAAAATAATCCTGTGTCACGTGATCAAAACCGAATGATCACTCATTCCGCACGTCCGGATGTATGTATTATAAAAACATTCAGCGTGGCTTTAATACAGAGTGGTCAGTTATTATACACAGACACGGACCCCTCTCTGCTCACTATAATACACAGATACTGACCCCTCTATTGCTAATATTATAGACACCTCGGACCCTCTATGCTCACTGTTTACACATCTGACCCCTTTCTGCAATATGATACACGATACCTGACCCCTCTGCAATTATTTATTTATACACACTGACCCCTCTCTGCTCACTGTTATACACACTGACCCCTCTGCTAATTATGAACACAGGATTACTTGACCCTTCCCATTATTAACAGAATGACCCTTGCTCACTATTTATACACAGATATGATCCACTCTCTGGCTCACTAATAATATATATCCACGCACTCTACCAGACCCAGACCCCTCTGCTAATTATTATCCACACGGACCCCTCTCTGCTCACTATTATATACACTGACCCCCTCTGCTCACTATTATACACAGATTACTGACCCTCTGTAATTATGAACACGACTGATCCTTTCTGTCACTATTTATACATCGCCCCTCTGCTCACTATTATACACAGATACTGACCCCTCTGCTCATTATTATACACAGATACTGACCCATCTCTGGTTATTATTATACACACTGACCCCTCTCTGCTCACTATTATACACACTGACCCCTCTCTGCTCACTATTATATACAAATACTGACCACTCTTTCTGTTCACTATTATACACAGATACTGACCCTTCACTTCTCACTATTATACCCAGATACAGACCCATTTCTGTTCACTATTATATACAGATACTGACCCATCTCTGCTCACTATTATACCCAGACATTGACCCCTCTTTCTGCTCACTATTATACAGATACTGACCCCCCTCTGCTCACTATTATACCCAGTTACTGACCCCTCTCTGTTCTCAATTATACACTTTGAGGCATAGCTGCTGCAGAAGAAGCACTATGTGTAAGAAAACAATACCTGGCTCACCCCGGCCTATGTAACTGATTAAACTATGTGGAATTACAAAGGCTCACCCACGCCTGCCTATGTAGCTAGTAACTAGTATAACAAGCTCACCCACCCCGGCCTATGTAACTATGTAATACAAGGCTCCACCCCGGGCCTATGTAACTATGTAACTATGTAATACAGGCTCACCCGGCCAGTTGTAATAGTGTCATACAAGCTCACAACCCCGGCCTATGTAACTATGTGTAATACACAGGGCCACCCACGGGCCTATGAAAACTAGTGTAACTATGTAATACAAGGCTCCCACCCGGCCTATGAATACTATGTAATACCAAGGCTCACCCCAGGCTATGTAACTTTTAACTATGTTAATTACAAGGCTTCACCAACGGCCTATGTAACTAGTTAATACAAGCGCCACCCCGGCCTATGTAACTGTAACAGTAGCTACAGTCAAGGCCTATGTAACTATGCTAATACAAGTCTAACCCCCCGGCCTATGTAACTATGTAACTATAAGTTGCAATACACTTCACCCCCGGACCTATGTAACTATGTAATACCCAAGGCCTCACCACCGGCCTAGTACATGTAATACAAGCTGCTCACCCGGGCTATGTAATAGGACTAGTAATACAAGGCTCAACCCCCCTATGTTAACTATGTCAACTATGTAATTACAGGCTCTACCCCGGACCCTGAAATGTAAAACTAGTGTACCAGCTCCCGGCTGAACTTGATATTAATACAAGGCCTCACCGCGGCTATGTAATATGTAATGATCAATCCACTCTATTAACTAGGGTATATATAAAGGACACCCCGGCCTAATAGTTGTGTCAAAGCTACACCGGATTAACTATTAATTTATACAAGGCGCCACCCGCCTATTAGTAAACTATGTATACAAGGCTCACCGGCCTATGTAACTGTGATAGGTATAATTACAAGGCCACCCCGGACCTATGTAACTATGTAACACTAATGCTTATCCAGGCTCATAACTCCCGTTTCTATGTTTCAGCTCCACAGAGTATGTAATACAAGGACCTCCGGCCTATGTAACTAATGAATATGTAAAGGCAAGCTCACCACCGGCCTATGTAACATATGTAACTATGTAATCAAGGCTAACCTCGGCCTAGACCTGTACTAGGATGAGCATCTATGTAACGTACATTGTTAATACCAAGGCGGTCCTGAACTTGACTGTCCTTACAGTACTATGTTAACTATTGTAATAAAGGCTCACCCTAGACAGAACCACTACCCCGGCTCCTATGTAACTATGTAACTATGTAATACAAGGCTCACCCCGGCTTTCCATTTGATTCCTAATAAACAGTTGAGAAGATGACACTAAGATCTACCATTATACCCTTGCGCTGCATTGAAAGGCCGAGTACAACGTAGTAAGGAATACAACGCCCTGACACCTCCATCTCCTAAAATCCTGAACTGTTAATTGCTCATATCGCAAAATGTAAACATCATCATATCAGAATATATGAAGGAATGTAAACACAAAATGTGCAAATGGTTGCATCAAATTAGCCAAAAAAGATTAAGAAAAAAATGGGAAAAAAACGAAAAAAGATTGCAATTAGAAGTAAGATCAACCTAAGGAGTTCTTTAAGTACCTTTAATACTATATAATGACCTGAAATTAATGTTTGTGTTGGTGTATTTGTTGCTCCTGTTGGAGACGGCAGGGCGAACCCCCCTCACACGCGTGGCGCCTCTGGCCTCACTTGGGACTGGCAGACCACACAGGGACACATTTGGCTAGCCCAACGCTCCTCGCCTCTCCGCCGCTTAATCTCCTTTTCACCGCTTCACTCGCACCCGATCTCCCCCCAATGCCCCCCCCCGCTGTCACAACATCACACGTCCCGCGGAGCTTCACCGCCGAACAAAGGCTCAACCACGCGTCCCAACGTGTGCTTTCTCCTGCTACACATTCCCACCCACATCCCTCACTTTCTTCCCCCCCCCTCTAGTCACACTGTCCTTGCAACCACCGCCAAGAACGCACACCGCCTAATCTCACCCTTCCACCCGCACTCCCTCACTTTCTCTCCCCCCCCCGTCTAACACCGGTTCCCTATCGGCGCGCCACACGCCGTCCAGCACGCACACGGCCTATCTATTCCACCACCACCCGTATCCCTCATCCCCCCCCCACCCGGCCCCCCCCCGCCCGTCACACCGTTCTAAGCGCCGCCCACCAACAGCGTACAACTTCACACCGCTACCTCACTCTATCCCTCCCCCCTCATTCTCCCCTCCTTCCCACCCCCCCCCCACGGTCACAACCGCTCCTTGGCCTGCAGCTGCCAGGTTTCTAACCAGAGATAACCGCCTATCATATATCACACATCCACCAACTCACCTGATTTCTCATCTCCCCAACCCCAGGTTAAAAACGCTCCTCGGCGCCGCCAATGCATCCGCGACTGAACGCCAACGCGCCGCCTTCCTCCCCCGCCTCATTGGCCTGTGCCTGCCTGCTAGAGGCGCCGCACACACAAACCTCTGTCCTGACTGGGACACATCACCACTAGCAGGTAACAATATAAACAAAAATGGTAACATCCCAGATTGTATTAATGGTGGAAAAAAAGAAATAAACCAAAACAGCAATTTTTACATGTGTTCTACACGAAAGAGAGAGAACAGCACAGTGTGTAACAACGAGGTATAATAACTTTCTAAAACTAAAGGAAAGCACAGTGTGTAACATGGAGGTTATATAAATAACTAAAGAGACCAGCACAGTATGTAACACTGAGGTTATACTAAAATAAATCTAAGAGACAGCACATGGTAACAAGAGGTTATACTTAAAAACTAAGCGATCAGCACAGCCAGCACAGTGTGTGTAACCACTCGAGGGGGTTATTTACTAAAAACTAAAAGAGACAGCACAGTGTGAACACTGAGGTTATACTCTAAATAACATAAAGAGACAGACACAGTGTGGTAACACTGAGGTTATACTAAATAATAAAGAGACAGCAGCAACAGAGTGGAAACACTGAGGTTTATACTAAATACGAAAGGAGATCAGCCACATCTGTTGTAAACACGCGGGTTATACTAAATAACTAAAGAGACAGCACAGCGTGTAACACTGAGGTTATACTAAATAACTAAAGCGCCAGTACAGTATGTAACACTGAGGTTATACTAAATAACTAAAGAGACAGCACAGTATGTAACACTGAGGTTATACTAAATAACTAAAGAGACAGCACAGTGTGTAACACTGAGGTTATACTAAATAACTAAAGAGACAGCACAGTGTGTAACACTGAGGTTATACTAAATAAGTAAAGAGACAGCACTCTGTGTAACAATGAGGTTATACTAAATAACTAAAGATGAATAAAAGAACTGTAACAGGTATTCCCCCACCCAAGAGCATATGGTATATGTGTGCGGGGAACCTAATGTTACCAGGTGTGGTGCTTTACCTGTTAGGCTCACAGGGGGCCTAAGCCTCCGCCACGGGGAGCCTGGGGAACATATAGTGTACTAGTAATACAGTAGGAGTAACCTCGTACTCGGTGCAGCGCCTCCACCTGCGATGGCTCCCACCAGAGGGGGAGTGATCCTCGCAGGACAATATATATATATATAGATCACACAACAGCATGTAAAACAACCAATAACTTTACTTGTGAGCATAGAAACGTACTTGGGCATATAATATCAACCGGTGTCCCTCCCTAGAGGAGACACTAACTACTGCGTCTCGCAGGACGCTATCCCCCTTTCACCGGGTGATCCCACCCTGTGTCCAGTAAGCCCACACAATTGTCCTCCACCCGCAAGTGAGATAAATGTGTGACTGCGCAGCCATTATGTCTGATAATAACAGTATAGTATAGTTGGTGCACTTGGTGAGGGTTACCTGCCGAGCACTCCAGTGCCCGGGCCTGCCAAGGAGCTTCACAAAGGATCCGGAGGCTGACGAACACAGGAACTACCGTCCGGGGCGACCCCACCCGGATGGCTGCTGCAGCCGCAGCTGAGGTCTGAGCCCAAACCTCTGGATGGACGCGCAGCGTCCGCTGTGTCGCTAACTTTCTCCGGATAATAAAAGGGGCAGGGTCCCTAACCTGAGGCCTGTCTCTACAACACCCTGCTACTGATGACTCAGGGCTATCTGGGGCCTCGGGGGCTGCTGGCCTAGTGCAGGGAGTCACTGACTCCTGCACCCTACCTCCTTCCCCTAGCTGCTCCGGTCACCAACTGCCAAACGTGCTGCAAGACCGCGAAATGTATCAATTCTCCCTTGCAGGGAGATGCTGTGGCCCTATTGGCTCCCTGGAGTCATGTGGGGCGCTCCTAGGCTCATGGGATATGTAGTCCCTTCGAGAAGGTCAACCCGGTGGCCTACCGGCTAAGGTTGCCAGCTTCCATGAGGATTCCTTCTGTATTCCACACCTCATTACTTAAACCCTTCATACAGGATCCTCACTCTCCTGCCAACTGCACGCACCTCGGCTCGTTCGGGCCTTCCTCAAAGGTTTCCCTCCAAACCATCCCTAGGATGCCCGGAGGCCGCCCCTGAAGGGGGGGGCACTGTGAGGATTGGACCTCGGTCGCAGCCCCATGAACCGTCCCATGGCGCATTGGGCAATGTCCCTCACACGAGCGCCACAGCACTCCTGCCGGCACCGGACATGGGCTCTGCCCCCGCGCCACGTCCCGTGATGCAACGGAGGACACTCCTGTCTCCACTACATGTCGGCGACGCATGACCAGAAACACTTGAGGGGTTAACGCTAACATTAATTATTCCACAGCTGCGATACACTGCGCCCCTGCCTATCAGTACTCAGTCTCCTGTGATGACTCACTCCCTGCAGCCTTCCCATTGGCTCCCTGCGCTTTATATGCTCAGCCAGCCCCAAGGCAAACTGGCTGAGCATAAACTTGTGTTTATGTACGTAGTGCTTGCCTCAAGCATCCCGCTGCCCTACTGCTGTTCTGTGCATCCTGCTGCTGTACTGTGCATCCTGCTGCTGTACTGTGCATCCTGCTGCTGTACTGTGCATCCTGCTGCTGTACTGTGCATCCTGCTGCTGTACTGTGCATCCTGCTGCTGTTCTGTGCATCCTGCTGCTGTTCTGTGCATCCTGCTGCTGTTCTGTGCATCGTGCTGCCCTGCTGCTGTTCTGTGCATCCTGCTGCTGTTCTGTGCATCCTGCTGCTGTTCTGTGCATCGTGCTGCCCTGCTGCTGTTCTGTGCATCCTGCTGCTGTTCTGTGCATCCTGCTGCTGTTCTGTGCATCGTGCTGCCCGGACTGAGTGCGCTACACAGAAGCAGGGGGGGTGGGACTGAGTGCGCTACACAGAAGCAGGGGGGGTGGGACTGAGTGCGCTACACAGAAGCAGGGGGGGTGGGACTGAGTGCGCTACACAGCAGCAGGGGGGGTGGGACTGAGTGCGCTACACAGAAGCAGGGGGGGTGGGACTGAGTGCGCTACACAGAAGCAGAGCCTGTGAGGAGGGACAATGTAAAGCGTAGACCACTAATTACTGAGCTATATGCTGCTTGTATGTGGATGAGCAGGTGATTAGTTGCTCAGCAGGTACCAGCACCATATAGCAGATGACAATGACATGGACCAGTCCCTAAGGAGGTACAGATATAATCAGAACCAGTGCTAACCTTGCCGTGGCACAATGTATAGTAGTAAAATTACAAACAACAATGTGTAGGTTTACAAAGAGTCTATATATAAAGTCCACTGTCCATATATGTAACAGGGCAATAGGGAGAATGTCTATTGGTTGATATAGATGTTAAATGTGAAAAAAATGTAGTAATTCAAGTCCACAATGCTGACTGTAAGCTGCCCCAAAACCACGGATCACCAATCCTGGATGTAGAACAGAACAAACAAAAAGAGAAACAGGAGCGCTAATGGTAAACAGCAGATGTAATGGTGGACAAGAATAAACAAACAGCAATAAGTTTGTTATACACTAAAGAGACAACACAGTATGTAACAATTATGTTATTCTAAATAACTAAAGATGAATAAAGGAACCAAAAAACTTTTGCCTGTGTGGGTGTTGAGAGGGGATGGCCCAGTGTGGCTGTAAACCTGGGCTGTCCACTTTAGCACAAGGTAGGTGTCCCCCCGAATCAATGGTGCTGCACGTATCCTCAAGAGCCGATTCAGGAACCGATGTTGCTGCCACTACCTCTCCCTGTGCCCCGCTCGTCCCTCGGGTGTTCCCACTGCCTCTCCCTGTGCTGCGCTCGTCCCTCGGGTGTTCCCACTGCCTCTCCCTGTGCTGCGCTCGTCCCTCGGGTGTTCCCACTGCCTCTCCCTGTGCTGCGCTCGTCCCTCGGGTGTTCCCTCTGCCTCTCCCTGTGCTGCGCTCGTCCCTCGGGTGTTCCCACTGCCTCTCCCTGTGCTGCGCTCGTCCCTCGGGTGTTCCCACACTCTTCTGCGTTGTTCCACTGCCTCTCCCCCCGCTGTCCCCCCTGTGCTGGCCTCCGTGCCCCCTCGGTGTTCCCACGCCTCTCCTGTGTGAGCTAGTCCCTGCGGGTGTTTCCACTGCCTCTCCCTGTGCTGCGATCGTCCTCGATGTTCCCACTGCCTCTCCGGTGCTGCGTGTCGTCCCTCGGGTTTCCCACCACCTCGCCCTGTGCCTGCGCTCGCCAGCCCCCCGGGGTTCCCACTGCCTCTCTGTGCTGCGCTCGCCTCGGGTGTTCCACACGCCTCTCCCTCCCAGCAGACGCCAAGGTACCTACGCAGCCGAACCCCAGCGGGCAGCCACGACACCCCAGTAGGACCGAGGACGTCGCAAGGGACGGGTAGTGGTAACACCGAAGGGAACGAGCGCAGCAAAGGGAGAGGCAGTGGAAACACCCAGAGGACGACGCAGCAAGGGAGAGGACGTGGGAACACCCGAGTGACCAGCGCTCAGCAACAGGAGAGGGCGAGTGTGGAACACCCGGGGAGCAGCGGCGCACAGGAGAGGCAGTGGGAGACACCCAGGACGAACGCGCACAGGGAGAGCAGTGGGAACACCCAGGGACGAGCGCAGCACAGGGAGAGCAGTGGAACACCCGAGGGACTACGCAGCACAGGTAGAAAGGACCATGGGAACACCCGAGGGACGAGCGCAGCACAGGGAGAGTCTGGGAACACAACCGAGGTATAGCCATCACAGGGGAGAGGCAGTGAACCCCGAGGGACGAGCGCAGCACAGTGAGAGGCATGTGGGAACAACCCAGAGGGACGAGCGCCAGCACAGGGAGAGGCGGTGGGAACACCCAGGACGAGCGCACGCACAGGGAGAGCATGTGGGACACCCCTGAGGGACGAGCGCAGCAAGGGAGAGGCAGTGGAACACCCGAGGACGAGCGCAGCACAGGGAAGAGCAGTGGGAACACCCGAGGACGAGCGCAGCACAGGGAGAGGCAGTGGGAACACCCGAGGGACGACGCACAGGGAGAGTTAGTTGGGAACACACCCCCCGATGGACGCGCGGGCAGCACGGGAGAGGCAGGGAAACACCCGAGGGCGAGCGCAGCACAAGAGGCAGTGGGAACAACCCTGAGGACAGCGGCAGAGGTGAGTAGTGGAACACCCGAGGGACAGCGCAAGCACAGGGAGAGGCAGTGGAACACCCGCGGACGAGTCTCAAAGTGAATGGCATGGGAGACTACCCAGGGACGAGCGCCACAGGGGAGGCAGTGAACACCTGAGGGAAGCGAGCACAGGGAAGGCGTGGGAACACCCGAGGACGAGCGCAGGCACAGGAGAGCGGTGGGAACACCCGAGGGACGAGCGCACACAGGGAGAGGCATTGGGAACACCCGAGGGACGACGCGCAGCACAGGGAGAGGCGGTGGGAACACCCGGGGAGAGCGCAGCACAGGGAGAGGCCGTGGGAACACCCGAGGGACGAGCAGCCCACAGGAGAGGCAGTGGAACACCCGAGGGACGAGCGCAGCACAGGGAGAGGCAGTGGAACACCCGAGGGACGCGCGCAGCACAGGAGAGGCAGTGGGAACACCCGAGGGACGAGCGCAGCACAGGGAGAGGCAGGTGGGAACACCCAGGGACGAGCGCAGCACAGGGAGAGGCAGTGGGACACCGAGGGACGAGCGCAGCAACAGGTAGAGGCAGTGGGAACACCCGAGGGACGAGCGCAGCACGGAGAGGCAGTGGGAACACCCGAGGGACGAGCGCAGCACAGGGAGAGGCAGTGGGAAACACCCGAGGGACGAGCGACAGGGAGAGGCAGTGGGAACACCCGAGGGACGAGCGCACCACAGGGAGAGGCAGCGGGACACCCCGAGGACAGCGCAGCACAGGGAAGGCAGGGGAACACCCGAGGGACGAGCACAGGGAGAGAGTGGGAACACCCAGAGGACGAGCGGCAGCACAGGAGAAGCAGTGGGAACACCGAGGGACGAGCGCAGCACAGGGAAGGCAGTGGAACACCGAGGACGAGCGCAGCACAGGGAGAGGCAGTGGGAACACCCGGGAGAGCGCAGCACAGGAGAGCAGTGGGAACACCCGCAGGGGACGAGCGCCGCACAGGGAGAGGCAGGTGGAACACCCAGGGACGAGCGCAGCACAGGGAGAGGCAGTGGGAACACCCGAGGGACGAGCGCAGCACAGGGAGAGGCAGTGGGAACCCCGAGGGACGAGCGCAGCACAGGGAGAGGCAGTGGGAAACACCAGGGACAGCGCAGCACAGGGAGAGGCAGTGGAACACCGAGGGACGAGCGCAGCACAGGGAGAGGCAGTGAACACCAGGGACGAGCGCAGCACAGAGAAGGGGAACACCCGAGGGACGACGCAGCACAGGGAGAGGCAGTGGGAACACCCGAGGGCGAGCGCAGCACAGGGAGAGGCAGTGGGAACACCCGAGGGAGAGCGCAGCACAGGGAGAGGCAGTGGGAACACCCGGGGCGAGCGCAGCACAGGGGAGAGGCAGTGGAACACCGAGGGACGAGCGCAGCACAGAGAGGCAGTGGGAACACCCGAGGGACGAGCGCAAGCACAGGGAGAGGCAGTGGGAACACCCGAGGGACGAGCGCGCACAGGGAGAGGCGGTGGGAGACACCCGAGACCGAGCCAGCACAAGGGAGGCAGAGTGGTAACACCGAGGGACGCGCGTCAGCGTGTGTAACACTGAGGTTATACTAAATAACTAAAGAGACAGCACAGTATGTAACAACGAGGTTATACTAAATAACTAAAGATGAATAAAAGAACCAAAAAACTTTTCCCTGTGTGGGTGTTGAGAGGAGATGGCCCGGTGTGGCTGTAAACCTGGGCTGTCCACTGTAGCACAAGGAGGTGTCCCCCCGAATCAATGGTGCTGCACGTATCCTCAGGAGCCGATTCAGGAACCGATGTTGCTGCCACTGCCTCTCCCTGTGCTGCGCTCGTCCCTCGGGTGTTCCCACTGCCTCTCCCTGTGCTGCGCTCGCCCCTCGGGTGTTCCCACTGCCTCTCCCTGTGCTGCGCTCGTCCCTCGGGTGTTCCCACTGCCTCTCCCTGTGCTGCGCTCGCCCCTCGGGTGTTCCCACTGCCTCTCCCTGTGCTGCGCTCGCCCCTCGGGTGTTCCCACTGTCTCTCCCTGTGCTGCGCTCGTCCCTCGGGTGTTCCCACTGCCTCTCCCTGTGCTGCACTCGTCCCTCGGGTGTTCCCACTGCCTCTCCCTTTGCTGCGCTCGTCCCTAGGGTGTTCCCACTGCTGGTATCCTGGCGTCCTGCTGGGAGTCCGCTTCCTCCCTCCTGCCACTCCACTACGTACTTCCGTTGTCAGGGGGCGGGCTGCCGGACGCTCGGAGCTCCCCTCGTTGTGTCCACCCAGTCAGACAGGCTAGAGTCCCTGGTTTATGCAATCTTTAGCTTGACTCTCAGCGGACATCTACCCACTAGAAGAGCCTCTGGTGTATTAAGAATCAATATTCAATAATCCAACGCGTTTCGGCGTACCTAAGCCTTCTTCAATATGCACAGAACTATGCTGCCATAACCTTTTCCAAAATCCTACACACATATGCTGCGGCCCTTCACTCTGACCCACTCACCTTTCGCCTACACAATCATATACACACACACCCACACACACAACACATACCACTATCACACACAACAAGCTCACCAATATACTGTATTACTGCTTACTCATTCACTCTGTCTGATATTATGGTGGCAGGACTGGTAGCCGTACAATCTAATGCAATGATGTATTCTCAACTGATAAGAGGCACTGTCTCGCTGTGTTTGTAACATTCACTGTGCTCACTTCATTCTGGGGATACACATGTACCTACGCGAAGCGTCTTCTAGGCCACGCCTGCACACATTCACTTTACACTCACACATATTACACTACTAATCCATACAACTTCAGAACTACCATGTACATTACAAATACATTGCACATTCATTGCATATGCCTTTTCTTCTTTATTAAACAACCTTAACACAAAATGCTTAACACCTATCATTACACTCTTTGTCACTCATACTAACTCACAAAGTTACATTCCTGGGCAATGCCGGGTACAACAGCTAGTAACAAAAAAAATGAGAAAAGAAAATATACGACTCTTCAGTGTGAGATGGGTAGGCAGATTATTGGAGATAAGGATAAAGCAGAGGTATTAAACAAATTCTTTGCCTCTGTGTTTATCAGGGAAGAATCAATTTCAATAGTAGCTCTGCAGGAGAAAGCCTCAACCTCCATATTAATGAACAATTAGTTAACTGAGGAAGAAGTTCATAGGCGGCTTGAAAAAATTTAAGTAAATAAAGCAACTGGCCCCGATAGCATACATCCAAGAGTTCTCAAGAAGTTAAGCTCAGTAATAGCCAAACCATTATATTTAATATTCAAGGACTCCATTTCTACAAGCTCAGTACCACAAGATTGGCGTAAAGCAGATGTGGTGAATATATTTAAAAAGGGAGCTAGATCACAACCGGGTAATTACAGACCTGTAAGCCTGACTTCTATAGTGGGGAAACTACTTGAAGGTTTAATACAGAATAATATTCAGGAATACCTAATGGAAAACAAAATTATTATTAATAGCATGGATTTATGAAGAATAGATCATGCCAAACTAACCTTATTTGTTTCTTTGAGGAGGTAAGTAGGAAGTTAGACCAGGGTAATGAAGTTGATGTGGTCTACTTAGATTTTGCAAAGGCTTTTGATACTGTTTCACACAAGAGGTTGGTGTACAAAATAAAGCAAATTGGACTCCGTAATAATATATGCACCTGGATTGAAAACTGGTTAAAGGACAGACAACAGAGGGTTGTTATAAATGGAACTTTTTCAGGTTGGGTTAAAGTCAGTGGAGTACCTCAGGGATTGGTACTGGGACCCCTGCTTTTTAAATTGTTTATTAATAACCTTGAGGTTGGCATCGAGAGCAAAGTCTCCATCTTTGCTGATGATACTAAATTGTGTAAGGTAGTAGAATCAGAGCAGGATGTAAATTTCTCTCCAGGACTTGGAGAAACTGGAAACGTGGACAGGTAAATGGCAGATGAGGTTTAATACAGATAAATGTAAGGTTATGCATTTGGGATACAAGAATAAAAAGGCGACTTACAAATTAAATGGGGATACATTTGGGGAATCCTTGATGGAGAAGGATTTAGGAGTACTTGTAGACAGCAGGCTTAGCAATAGTGCCCAGTCATGCAGTAGCTGCAAAGGCAAACAAGATCTTATCTTGCATTAAACGGGCAATGGATGGAAGGGAAGTAAACATAATTATGCCCCTTTACAAAGCATTAGTAAGACCACACCTTAAATATGGAGTACTATTTTGGGCACCACTCCATAGAAAAGACATTATGGAACTAGAGAGAGTGCAGATAAGAGCCACCAAATGAATAAAGGGGATGGACAATCTAACTTATGAGAAGAGTCTAGCTAAATTAGATTTATTTACATTAGAAAAGAGGCGTCTAAGAGGGGATATGATAACTATATACAGATATATTTGGGGACAGTACAAGGAGCTTTCAAAAGAACTATTCATCCCACGGGCAGTACAAAGGACTCGGGGCCATCCCTTAAGGTTGGAGGAAAGGAGATTTCACCAGCAACAAAGGAAAGGGTTCTTTACAGTACGGCTAAGGCCCCGGTAACTCCGCTGCAACGCACGCCCGCGAGATTGGCGGCGCGTGCAGCCGATTCCCCGGTCTGCAGCTCACTGCAGAAAGAGAGACCAAGGGGGGCGTGGCGGGGGAGTGACGGGGGCGCGGCCATGACATCACCCGGCAGGTTCGCCCTCATTGGCTGAACCGCCGGGGGCGTGGCTTATCGCTCCATCGCGAGTCCTGCTCTCAATTCTATTGAGAGCAGGAGTAACTCTCGCCCCAGCGCTGCGGCCCCCCCTCGCAGCGGGCCTGGTGCCATTGAGGGGAGGGCTCTCGTCCGTGCAGCGTCCGCCACAGCGGGCACTGCAGTAGGCAGCGGGGGCAAGGCCTAAGGGCAGTTAAAATGTGGGATTCATTACCCATGGAGACTGTGATGGCAGATACAATAAATTTGTTTAAAAAAGTTGGGCATCTTTTTAGATAGGAAAGGTATACAGGGATATACCAAATAAGTATACAAGGATAAAGTATCTGTTGTATAAATTTTAGCATAGGTTGAACTTGATGGACGTACAATACGTCTTTTTTCAACCTCATCTACTATGTAACTTCTTAGAAATGTGACAGCATGCTAGATAACATTGAAATATCTAAATAGGGCGTTCTGAGGGTGTTCTGTATTTTCTTCTGCTACAGTATTTCCTATTCTGTTTGTAAGGAATCGGGGGGGACATGCCCTTTGCGACGTGTTCCCTCCTTACATGCCACTTATGCTGCCTCAGTCTCGGATCCTGGCCATGCGCGCCTCTCCGCTGCTTTTACAGAGCTCGCGCGCACCCGAAGCTCTTCAGGCCACGCCACGGAACTTGACTCCACCCCCCGGTCACGCCGCGCACGCGTGATGACGTGCTCCGATCACCAGCTGCGTGCCAACACTGCTAAGTGCCCCTTGTCTCCTGCAGCCTATCAGTGTGTCCGCAGAGGACGCGCCTCCCTTCCTATTGGTTCTTGTCCCCTTCATATACCTAGTGCTGGCATTCAATCTTTGCTCAGCATAACCACTTGTAGCGTTGTTGCTTCCACGTCAGTTGTGCCTTGCCTTGTCCTAGATTTGTTTTGCAGATCTACCTTTTGTGTACCGACCCGGCTTGTAAGTGAACCCTCTCTGGATATTGATTACGACAACCTCTCCTAACCAAGACCACGGCTTCACGGATTTACACAACTCTGATATCTATTATCCCAGACCACGGCTTACGGACTTCTACGATTCTGCTCTTTCCAACCCAAGGACCCGGCAAGTATACGGATTAACCCACTCTCTCCTACCCAGACCCGGCAACGCTAACAATCCGCCTTCCAGGCGCGCTTCCGCTGCTGTGGGTGTGTTGTTTCATACCTTCCCACCTCAGTTCCGGGGTCCTGTCTTGTTTGTGGGTAGCGCAAGCGTTACACTGTTATTTCTTACTGTGCACCAGCATCTTCTCTGCACCTTTTATCCAAGATTGCCAAATAATTACTAGGATTTGTGTATTAAGGCAACCTGTAGTTTTTTTCTGTTTAATTGATAATAACGGGTCCATGTATCAAGGGAAATATTGGCTTCTTATAAGCTTCACTCAGACTGGATACTGCGTCACCCTACTCTGCGATTTGTTTCGGTGTTGGGTTGTGATACCTTTTAGTGAATCAACTTTAGAGTTCTTCACAGATTAAATGACAGTGTACAGAGCTTTCCAGACATCATAGGTTTCTCATTTATAAAGCCACATGTACAATATATACAATAAGATTATTTATTTGCAGCACGCTGTGTTATTCTGCATTTTCGTCAATAAACATATCCTACGCGTTTCGTCAATACAATGAAGTATTGAGGAAACACGAAGGATATGTTTTATTTGCTACATTATGAACAAAGATAATGCTGCACACCACTGTAAAGTATAAATACAAAGGATACTTGCTATTTACCGGTGCACCAGGAAAAGGAGAGTTCCTGGCAGTGACAAACTCCAATGCAGACAAATAAAGGAGGTTCCAGGGCACTATGGATTTTCAAAAAAGGATTTAATAGAAGAGGCACAAAGTGCCCTGGAACCTCCTTTATTTATTTGCTACATTGACACTATGGACTACTGGTGAGCACCTGCATTCATCCCTGTCAGCGTCTGTGCAGCCCGTTCTAACATCTGACAGTCACCTCTATGTGACGGTCGAGAGGATTTGGCCCAGGATTAAAGGGGTTACACCCCAATTGGCCACCTTCTAACCTCACCAGGGAGACATGGGGTTAACTGGGCTGAGGTCCAGAAATGTGATTTAACCCTTGTTATAACATGAAAATGTATATCCCCGTTCCCATGTTTTATTGTTATATCAGTGTCTGCATCACACACACACTAGGATCCATCCGGGAGTACAAGGGTTAATAGTTCTTTAATGATTATAGCCCTTTGTGTAATTTTCCCGCCTTTTCAGGCACCATTTTTGCAGGGTCCCATAGGCCGCCATTAGGGCTCAATGCATTCTAATGGCGAATCTTGCTGTTTTGGTCCTGTTTCCTGTGAAGACCAGGAGGTGGCGTCCGAGAGGAGGAGCGGCGGTTTCCCATTGTAAGTCAATGGGCCCATTGACTTCAATGGAGGTTCCTCGACGGCCCTTTCCAGGAACGAGTTGGCTGCCGTCCAAACCGCAAAACCACAAAGCGGATACAATTTCTAAAAGAGAGCTTTGATCACTTAGCAGTCAAGTTCAACGTTAAGTGGCGTGGGAATAAACAGTTCTAGAGCACCTAGAAATAAAATTCTTTTTGCCCTAGTTCCTAGGCCTCCCTCCACTCGACCACAACCAGGTCCCTGAATCCTGGACCCCCGATAAGAGTCGAACCGAGAAGAGCGGGTCGCGCCATAGGCTCCAATGGCGGCGGCAGAAACAGCTCAAGAAAACGTCTAAGTGTGAAATGCTGAAAAGTAAGAATCCATATCTCCGGTTCCGGAGGGTCCAGAGGGCCAGGGTTTGGGGTACCTGTAGTCACTGCTCCGGCATCGCTGCAGAACCATCCTTGACCCTCTTGGACCAACCCGACGGAGTATGGACCCCCTTGAAAGTTCGGGACTTTTCCCATAGACTTCAATGGCGGCCAATCTCCATTGACCGGCTATGGCGGAAAAACCCCATTGACTTCAACGGCGGCGTGGCCCCGTTGAAAGTCTATGGCGGCGGATTCCCATAGCCGCCAGCGGCGGCGGTTTGCCATTGAAAGTCTATGGCGGCGAAGCCCGTTGTTTTCAATGGGGATTTAGTGAAAAACTGTGATTTAATTTACAGCGGAATTTTTGTATTAAAATGAAAAACGGTTTAAAGTGTATTTGTGTAACTCCAGTTCCGAAGGTCGTAGCAAGTCGCAAATTGGACCATAGGATGTCCCAGTCCCGGCATTGAGAACTGGGAAGTTTGGACCCGCTGGACCCAACGGAAGCGGATATTTTAATATGTTTGTGTTTTATCTTTAATACTGTGTCCCAAGGTATGGACAAGAACCAGAGGAAATTCCCTTGGCCATAAGGCAGCAGATGGTCAGGGAAGCGTCCCAATGTCTAGAATTTAAGTGCTGTTCAAAGGAGTTTATCACCTACACTGTTTATAGGAGGGCGGAGATGACTCAAACCAGAGCAGGCTATAAGTGTCCCATTTCACACCTTACAACAAAGGGTATCCTGCCAGAAATTCC
Source organism: Ascaphus truei (assembly GCA_036426205.1). Taxonomy (NCBI): domain Eukaryota; kingdom Metazoa; phylum Chordata; class Amphibia; order Anura; family Ascaphidae; genus Ascaphus; species Ascaphus truei. The sequence goes on from WSYH01003442.1 coordinate 21,484, forward strand.
GTTTAGTAGACTGGCTGGCATTCCTGATGCAAATGTGGGGCTGCAGAAATGAGACCCCAGAGTCCAACTGAGCATGTGCCAACTAGCTGGGGGGCATGTATCAAAATGTGTTCCCATGTTAGTGAGTGGCTACAGGTAATTGAAAACCAATCACCTGTACTTAATGTTAAGAATAGGGTTACAAAAGGTTTATAAACGGTTGTCCACCCTTTATCCTGTGTTCTTCTATACCATCTTGATTGCTGAGAGAAATGCCATGCAAGGTCTTTTCATGGCTTTTCGTGTCTTGGGATGATGAAGATTGCTGTATGAACTGCCAGTCCAGATGTGACTGTTTCATCATTTCCATCTTTAAATAAGTGTCCATATTTTGCCTGTTATTTGTATATTTTGTGTGTTCACCTTTATCAAGGAATAAATAATATTTTATCATATCTAAGTCTCGTACCAGTTCAACCCAGATATAGTATATATTTTGGTGTGTATTATTAATAGCCTGTCACAAAGCTCCCGTCACACTCTATAGGACGTGGGTCCAGTGACGTCTATCGGGCGACTGCACATACTTCACCAGCGGGACTTGCTTCCGTCAGCTGTTTGCTTTTGCACCTGTGTAAGGTTTGAAGCCGGTACGGGTTTCCGACATACCGAGGTGTGGAGCGGGAGTGTCCCTTTGTTTGCTATCTGTGGTGAAGTGGGAGAGGACTCCATAGGCACTGGGATCCGGTTACAACATCAAACGGAGGAGCAGCTGGGGGACATCCTGTGTCTGCACGGTCCATCTATCACCATGAGGTGCTGTGCTGGATTATCTATCGGAGGAGGACTCTTGATGACGCGGACTGCAGTTGGTAACATGAGGCAAAATTCATATATTGCTTGATTTTCCAAAGTTGATGTACGTGCATTTATTAGCACCTTCACTTTTTCAATATAATTACATTTATTACACTATGAGTTGTGCGCTGTTTGTCCTTTTTTCTTTCACTAGCCATCTCAGATGTTGAGCCATCTGGAGTGATACAGCAGCAGACTCTCTTACTTTTGTAAAGGTTTTTTCCTTATACAGTACATTTGTTTATTATTTTATTGCTTATTTATTTCAGTGTTTATTATAGCACTATATATTTCACTGGGTTATTGTGAGGATTAAGGACGCACGCCTAACCCGCGCCTCCTCTTGTGCAGTTCCGCGCATGCGTAGGACACCTTCAGCCCGCACTCACCTGACATGCACAGCGCGCAGTGGTGACATCATCTGACGCCACGGACTTGGGCTCCGCCTCCGGATCACGCCGCACGCTCCCAGTGCACGCACGTGACGTGTGCCACGCCCACAAGCTCCGTGGCAACGACATTCATCAGCTGAATCAAGTAGCTGCACCTTCTCATTGGTTTGAGCCTATCACAGGCTTCCGCGGAAGCTGCGCCTCCGCTCCACCCCCCATGGGGATTGGCTAATCTAGCCTATACATGCTCAGCTGTGCCACTGACACTTTGGCTGAGCATAGATTGTGTTACTCTGTGTTTACCTCTGCTGATCCTGCCTTGTCCCTGTCCTGTTGCCTTGCTTCCTAGATGAACCCCTTGTGTACCGACCCGGCTTGCCTTTGACCATCCGCTCTTCTGGAATGCTGAACTCGGCTGCCTTTGACTCTCTGCTCTTCTCGTACCCTGACCACGGCTTTGCACCTCAACGATCCTCCTCTCTCCAACCCTGACCTCGGCTAAGGTACCCTCTACGATCCGGACCTCTCCTACTCTGACCTCGGCAAGTATTACTACTATCCTGATCTCTCTGCCTCAGACCCGGCTACCAAGACTATCCTACACTCCGGACGTGGCCCCCGAAGCCTGCGGCTGGTGTTTATTATTATTCCCATCTCAGTACCGGGGTTTCGTCTAGTTTGTGGTGAGCACAGCGTGATAGTTATCACTTGTGGTATATGTGTTTTATTTGACACGATTGAAGGAGACACACTTTTTTTTTTCATTTTAATTTATGCTCAATTGGTGGTGCATATTTTTTATTTCTTTTTCACTATTCACTTCTCTGTTCCCTAATACAGCGGTGCGCAAACTGGGGGGCGCAAGATTATTTAGGGGGGGCGCGGGCTGCGTGCGGGGAAACCTGGGGGAGGGCAGAGCTGTGCACGGGTGGCCAGAAGCTCCGTGCTGAGGCTGCTTCTCTGCTGTGTCTGCCTGCAGAGGGGGCGGGGCTTTGCTGAGGTTCCTTCCCTGCACACAGAAAAGCCCTCCTCCTCCTGTCTGTTACCCGCCCGTTTTCAGCAGCACATGGGAGGAACCTACTCTTTCCTAGATCTGTCTCAGCATCTCCCCTCCTGAAATCCCTCTCCTGGCTTCCAATCAAATCCCGCATCTCACACTCCATTCTTCTCCCCAAGCTTTACACTCTTCTGCCCCTCCTTACATCTCAGCCCTAATTTCTCGCTATGCACCATCCCGACTCTTGCGTTCTGCTCAGGATGTCTTCTTTCTACCCCCTTTTAATCTAAAGCCCTCTCCCGCCTTAAACCCTTATCACTGTCTGCCCCACACCTCTGGAATGCCCTTCCCCTCAGTACCCGACTAGCACCCTCTCTATCCACCTTTAAGACCCACCTTAAGACACACTTGCTTAAAGAAGCATATGAATAGCACTGTGGATATTCTGAACACATGATACATAAAGCTTGGCCCCTTGCAGACGCACTTACCAGAACTCCCTCCTACTGTCTCTGTACGTTCTCCCTACCTATCAATTAGATTGTAAGCTCCTCGGGGCAGGGACTCCTCTTCCTTAATGTTATGTTTGTCTAAAGCACTTATTCCCATGATCTGTTATTTATATTATCTGTTATTTATTTGATTACCACATGTGTTACTACTGTGAAGCGCTATGTACATTAATGGCGCTATATAAATAAAGACATACAATACAATACCTGAGCAGGCTTAGTTACTCCCTCCCCCAGGTGTGTGTGTGTGTGGTTGAGTGTGTATTTGTGACGTCGCCCGAAAACAAATGCATTGTCGCCACCGCGTGCTCTTATAGTAAGCGTGACGTGGGGATTTTTTTAAGCCGGCAATATTTGATTTTTCGGGGGCTGTCGTCTCATGTGACAGCACTTGAACCAATCAATAGCCTGGTCGCCCGCACCGCCACAAAGCGAAATACAACTTTTGCTAGCGGCGACGGGTGACTTCACGCGTCTCCGTCGCGGGCACTATATGCGCAGCCTTAGACATATTTACATGTGATTTTGATGGCATCAGGCATGGGGGGCCCGAGAAATTTCATGGATAAAAAGGGGGGCTCGGCCTAAAAAGTTTGCTCACTCATGCCCTAAACAGCTTAACCCCGTTATAACGCGAATTCGGTTATAACGCGGTTTTCACGTGGCTCCCGTTAAAAAAAACAAAAAAACTGCCACACTGCCTACACCACACACACTCCCAGCACACACTCTTACTGCACACTCTCACTGCACACACTCTCACTGCACACACTCCCAGCACACACTCTTACTGCACACACTCTTACTGCACACTCTCACTGCACACACTCCCAGCACACACTCTTACTGCACACTCTCACTGCACACTCTCACTGCACACACTCCCAGCACACACTCTTACTGCACACACTCCCAGCACACTCTTACTGCACACACTCCCAGCACACACTCTTACTGCACACACTCTTACTGCACACACTCCCAGCACACACTCTTACTGCACACAACCCCAGCACACACTCTTACTGCACACTCTCACTGCACACACTCCCAGCACACACTCTTACTGCACACACTCCCAGCACTCCCAGCACACACTCTCACTGCACACACTCCCAGCACTCCCAGCACACACTCCCAGCACACACTCTCACTGCACACACTCCCAGCACACACTCTCACTGCACACACTCCCAGCACACACACTTACTGCACACACTCCCAGCACACACTCTCACTGCACACACTCTTACTGCACACACTCTCACTGCACACACTCCCAGCACACTGCTCACAGCACACAGCACTCTCTCACAGCACACAGTACTCTCTCACAGCACAGCACAACACACCTCCCACTCCCCCTCCCTACCTTTGGTGTCGGCTGAGATCGGAGCGGAGCTGGCATCAGGAGGAGGGGGGTGTCGGGAGGAGGGGGGGGGGTGTGGATGCCGGTAGGGGGGGGGGTGAGTGAGGAGCAGGCTGGGACTCGGAGGGCCGCGTGGTCTAGGCCCAAAACTGATTATGCTGCGGAGGGCCAGTAGGTGTGGGGGCCTCGGGGGGTAGGAAGTGGATGCCGGTGGAGGGAGGTAAGGAGCAGGTTGCGGTAGGACTCAGAGGGCCATTGCTGGGGGACGTGTAGGGCTTCCGGCCACCTCTTCCCTCCCAATCAGGCGCGCGGCGGCCATTTAAAAAAAAAATTCGCGCAACCCTGGTTCTAGCGCGGGCGGATCGGGTTGCCCCCGAGGACCGCGCTATAACGGGGTTTAGCTGTACATAGATACGCTCAGCCTCACTTCTCTGTGCCGTGATACATAGATCCGCTCAGCCCGTCTAGAAAAGCGTGAACACTCATGGTCATGTTGAGCCACCATACTCCACAGGGGTGGATTTGCGTTCGATAACGTCATCCCTCCGAGTCCCTTAAAATGGTGGATTCAGCTTGGCTTGGGCAGGCTTCTTTTCAGCTTTGAGACACGTGGACCAGGACCACGTCGCAGCTCGTGGGTTTCGGACTTTTCTCTGTGGGAGCCTATATGAGCTTGGAGATAACGAAAGTACCCCTGGAACTTATCGTGTCTGAAGACGGGGTTCATCCGCCGAGACGTTGCACCCTTATTTAATTTTACCATTTGCTCCTGTACCTTTTTTATTTCTTCATTCTCCCCACATTTCTTTATGCTCTTTCTAGTCTCCCCGTTTTTCTTGTGTTGTTTATTCCACATTTACACGCTGTAGATTAGTTGTTTGAACTGATAGAGTTTTGCCCTGTTTATTTTGTCTATATATTCATATTGTGATCGGTTATATACTGTGCTTTATGCACTGGCCCGGACCATTCTTCTGTTTTTTCATTAAAATACATGCATCGCTGGAAGCCAGGGTAAGTGAGCTACAGAGGCCTTGTGCGGTCCCCCGGCATTTAATTTAAATGCCTTGGAGAAGAGCGCGGGACCTCTGTAACTGCCACACCCCCCAGTTTATGCAGCCCTGAATTGATATTGTGCTCTGGGAAAAATCAAAGTCTATAGGTGACATCTGAAGTGAGGCTGAGCGGTTCTATATCAGGGAACAGAGAAGTGAGGCTGAGCGGTTCTATATCAGGGAACAGAGAAGTGAGGCTGAGTGGTTCTATATCGGAACAGAGAAGTGAGGCTGAGCGGTTCTGTGTGTCATAACACAGAGCAGAGAGACTGAGCGGATCTATGTATCAGGGAACAGAGAAGTGAGGCTGAGCGCATCTATGTATCACAGCACAGAGAGACTGAGCGGATCTATGTATCAGGGAACAGAGAAGTGAGGCTGAGCGGATCTATGTATCACAGCACAGAGCAGAGAGACTGAGCGGATCTTGTATCAGGAACAGAGAAAGTGATCTCAGGGACATTATTGGGATATCCTTATCAGGGACATTATTGGGATATCCTTCTCAGGGACATTATTGGGATATCCTTATCAGGTACATTATTGGGATATCCTTATCAGACACATTATTGGGATATCCTTATCAGAGACATTATTGGGATATCCTTCTCAGGTACAATATTGGGAAATCCTTATCAGACACATTATTGGGATATCCTTATCAGACACATTATTGGGATATCCTTATCAGGTACATTATTGGGATATCCTTCTCAGGGACATTATTGGGATATCCTTCTCAGGGACATTATTGGGATATCCTTATCAGGTACATTATTGGGATATCCTTCTCAGAGACATTATTGGGATATCCTTATCAGAGACATTATTGGGATATCCTTATCAGAGACATTATTGGGATATCCTCTCAGGGACATTATTGGGATATCCTTATCAGAGACATTATTGGGATATCCTTATCAGAGACATTATTGGGATATCCTTATCAGACACATTATTGGGATATCCTTATCAGGGACATTATTGGGATATCCTTATCAGGTACATTATTGGGATATCCTTATCAGAGACATTATTGGGATATCCTCTCAGGGACATTATTGGGATATCCTTCTCAGGTACATTATTGGGATATCCTTATCAGACACATTATTGGGATATCCTTATCAGACACATTATTGGGATATCCTTATCAGACACATTATTGGGATATCCTTATTTACTCCCTCCCCAGTGTGTGTGTGTGTGGTGCGTGTGTATTGTGAGTGCCCCGAAACAAATGCATTGTCGCCAACCGCGTCTCTATAGTAAGCGTGACGTGGGGATTTTTTAAGCCGGCAATATTTGATTCTTTTCGGGGCGATGTCGTCTCATGTGACGCACTGAACCAAATCAATAGCCTGGGCGACCCGCCACCGCCACAAAGCGAAATACAAACGTTTGTAGCGGCGCGGGTGACTTTTCACGCGTCTCCGTCGCGGGGCATATAGCGCAGCTTTAGACATTGACATGTGTATTTGATGGCATCAGCCATGTGGGCGCCGAGAAATTTCATGGAAATAAAAAGGGGGGCGGCACCTAAAAAAGTTTGCTCATACATGCCCTCAACAGGCTTAACCCCGTTATAACGCGGAATCGGTTTGAAAGCGGTTTTCACGTGGCTCTTAAAAACAACCGCACTGCTCAACACACAATCCAACAACTCAGCAACCTCACTGACCACACTCCGCCCACTTCAGACCACATCTCACACACTACCCTTCACGCCACACTCTCATGCCCACGCACAAACCTCTAAACACTCCGCACACACTCTTGCCACTCACTGCACACTCTCCACTGCACACACTCCCAGCAAACACTCTTACTGCACACATCTCCATGCCACACTCATCACTGCACACACTCACAGACCCAACACTCTTATGCACTCACACACTCTTACTGCACACACTCCCAGCACCACATTTACTGCACACACTCTTAGCCACCACACTCCTTAGCCACACTCTCACTGCACAATCCAGCACATCTATCACACTACTCCCATCCAAAAAATCTGCAACACACTCCCAGCACTCCAGCCACAACTTCTCATGCACACACTCCAGCACTCCGCCCCAGCACACACTCCACGACCCAGAACACTCTCACTGCACACACATCCCAGCACACACACTCACTGCACACATCTCCAGCACACCACTACTCAACTCAGCAACACTCATCATGCACACACCTCTCCACACTGCCGCAAACTCCCAGCACATGCTCACAGCACACAGCCCTCCTCACAGCACACAGTACTCTCTACAGCACAGCACAACACCACCACCACTCCCCCTCCATACTTTGGTGTCGCATTGAGATCGATGAGCGGACGGGATCAGGAGGAAGGGGGTCGGGCGTCGGGAGGAGGGGGGGGGGTGTGGATTGAGGCGGTAGGGGGGGGGGGGGTGCAGTGAGGGCAGGCTGGGAACTCGGAGGGGCCGCGGGTCAGGCCAAAACTGACTTATGTGCGGAGGGGCCAGTAGGGGTGGGGGCTCAGGGGGTAGGAAGTGGATGCCGGTGGAGGGAGGGTAAGGAGAGGTTGACGGTCTTGTAGGACAAGAGAGGCCATTCTGAGGGGACGTGTAGGGCTTCCGGCCACTCTTCCTCCCAATCAGGCGCGCGGACGGCCATTTAAAAAAAAAATGTCGCGCAACCATGGTTCAAGCTGGGCGGTCGGGTGCCCCGAGGACGCGGGTATAACGGGTTGCTGATGATATGCCTCACCTGGTGTGATACATAGATCGCTCAGCCCTCATTCTCTGTGCGTGATACCATAGATCCGCTCGCTCACTTATTGTTGCCGTGATACATAGATCCGCTCAGCTCTACTCTCTGGCCGTGTAGATACATAGATACCGCTCAGCCGCCACTTCGTCTGTGCCGTGATACATAGATCCGTGCAGCTCACTTCTCTGTGCAGTGATACATAGATCCGATCAGTTCCGTGCCTACGTACGCTCGCTCATTCCTTTCCCTGATACATAGATGCCTCAGTATCTCTGTCTGTGCTGTTGATACAAGATCCGCTCAGCCATACTTCTCTGTTCCCTGATAATAGCTCCGCTCAGTCTCTCTGTGCGTGATACAAGATGCGATCAGCCTCACTTCTCTGTACCTGATAATAGATCCGATCAGTCTCTCTGCTCTGTTGAAGACACACCAGAACCGCTCAGCCTCACTTCTCTGTTTCGTATAGAACCACTCAGCACTCACTTCTCTGTTGCCATGATATAGAACAGCTCAGCCTCACTTCTCTGTCGCCCTGAGATAGACACTCAGCCTCAACTTAGATGTCACCTTAGACTTTGATTTTTCCCCAGAGCACAATATTCAATTCAGGGGCTGATAAAAACGGGGGTGTGGCCGTTACAGAGGTCCGCGCTCTTCTTCCAAGGCATTTTAAATAAAATGCGGGGGGACCGACACAACGGCTCTGGACTCATTACCCGGCTTCCAGCGATGCATTATTTAATGAAAAAACGAGAATGGTCCGGGCCAGTGCATAAAAAGCACAGTAATAACCCGATCCAATATGAATATATTAGACAAATAAAACAGGCAAAAACCTATCAGTTCAAAACAACAAATTACAGCGTGTAATTGGTTAAAAAACAACACAAGAAAACGGGAGACTAGAAAAAGAGCATTTAAAGAAATGGGGAGGAAAGAATGAAGAAATAAAAAGGTACAGGAGGAAATGGTATTAAAATTTAATTAAGGGTTGCAGTTGCAGCCGCTCGGCGGAGAACCCCGTCTTCAGACACGATAAGTTCTACAGGCCGGTATTTGCGTTATCTCCAAGCTAATAGGCTCCCACAGAGAGAAAGAAGAAAAGTCCGAAAACCCACGAGTCGACGTGGTCTGGGTCCCGTGTTCAAGCTTGAAAAGGAAGCCTTGCCCAAGCCAAGCTGGAATCCCCATTTATAGGGACTCGGAGGGATGACGGTTATCGGAACGCAAACCACCCACTGTGGAGTATGGGGCTCAACTGATCCATGAGTGTGCACGCCGGGTGGCCCAGGTGTTCCCAAGACTCCATCACAGTCAGTCCTAGGCACACGGAAGGCACGGCACTTATAGATGCTATAGCTGCTTACAAGTGGGAGGGCGAGCTAGGGAGAGACCGGAGCGTGCCCAGAGGACGAGTGAGACGATTGCACAGAGAGGATGCAGGAGAGTGCAAGAGTATCCGGAGAGTGCAAGAGGATGCCGGAGAGTGTGAGTAGGCCGAGGACGCGGAAGAGCAAGAGGCGCGGGGCGACGAGTCAAGAGGAGGCCGGAGGTGCAAAGACGGACGCCGGAGAGTCTTTTTTTTTGCTAAACGGACAGCGGGAGATGCAAGAGGATGCAGGAGAGCGCAAGAGGATGGCTCTTTTCTTTCACCCGTTGTCTGGAAAACATTTTTCATTAAACACTTCTATACTTGCCTCTCCCGGAATGTTACGTATCTCATTAAATGCTCCCTTGGTTTGGGACATGTGGGTGAGGCCACTCAAAGCGTAAAGGATAGGATTCGACGACACAAAGCCGCTATCCGTTGGTGTGATGTGGAGTAAAGAAAACAAACGTTGAGGGGCAATGTGGTAAAGAGACTATTGCAGACGGGATCCAAATGTATCAGAGTATTAGATACTATGTCTCCCACAGGATTAATAAGGAGCTAGATCTCAGCTGCTGTGTTTATCCGAGTATGTGTGCCGTTTTTCGCGCCCAAACAAGTTCATTGACGCACGAGTCGCGCAACGACGTCACGAACGTCCGCGCACGCAGGACCCCCCCCCCCCCCACCCCACACGAGAAAAAACATCCACTAAACTGAGAAATACTGCCATAGCCAGTCCTGCTGTGTCCTCCCCGCGGTGTGCGCTGCGCCTCTCAGCGGTGAAGCCATGACGTCACGGAATGCGAGCGGACACGCAAATACGCGCGCATGCGCATAAACCCCTTTCTCGCTCCCACGTCCCGCCGGAGCACAAACACGCATGCGCATGCTCTCTCCCATCCCTCCCTCCGTCCCACCGTTCGCGGTCACTTCCCGCCGGAGCACCAACACGCGCGCATGCGCATGCCCCTCCCCCCCCCTCAGTACATTGGATACCTATAGAAATTTGGGATATCCTTATGACTTATGGATACCAGACATTAGGTACTTATAGGGATGGATCTTATCAGAGACAAGGATCTCTAGGAATTATGGGATACTCGCATGGTCTCCCTCGAGGACTAGGGGATACTATACACATTATTGGGAATCACTTATCAGAGACATTATTGGGATACTTATCGGCTTTTTATTCAGAGACATTATTGGGATATTCCTTTTTCAGGTACCATTATTGGGATATCCTATCAGGCACATATTGGGTATCTCCTAGACACATTATTGGCGATATCCTTACAGCGGACCAGTTATTGGGTATCCTTATCAGGTAATTTATTGGATATCATATCAGGCACATTATTGGGTATCTTATCGAGACATCTTGGATTTCTGGCATGGGATATCCTTATCAGAACATTATTGGGGATATCCTATCCAGGACACATTATTGGGATACTCCTGGATCAGGGGCATTATTTGGGATATCCTTACAGGGTACACATTATGGGATATCCTTATCAGAACATTATGGGGAGATATCCTTTTCTCAACACATTATTGGGGATATCCTTTATCAGACCATTAGTGGGATATCCTTATCAGAACTTGGATACTCTAGGACAGTATGGGGATATCCTTATAGGGACATTATGGGATATCCTTCCATATTGGGGATATCTATGGGAGAAGTCCTATGGGAATAATCATACTTATTGGGATATCCTATAGCACATTATTGGGATATCCTTATCAGGTACATTATGGGATATCACTCTAGCCGAACATTCTTGGGATATCCTTATAGGGACATTATTGGGATATCCTTCTCAGGGACATTATTGGGAAATCCTTACTCAGGTACATTATTGGATATCCTGATCAGACACATTATTGGGATATCACTTATCAGGTACCAGATGGAACTTATCAGCTTGGGATACACTTATACAGGGACATATTGGGATATACCTTATCAGGTGACAATATTGGGAATATCCTTACAGAGTACATTTATTGGGATATCCTATTCAGACCTTAGGGGATTTCCTTATCAGGACATTATTGGGAATCTGTCAGGACAATTATTGGGGATATCCTCTCAAGGGACTTTGAATCCTTGAAATTGGGATCTCCTTATCAGGCATTTATTGGATATCATGTCAGAGACATATTGGGATATCCTTATCAGACGACATATTGGGTATCTTATCGGTAAATATTCGGTTACGAGACTTATTGGGATATCCTCTCAGGGACATTATTGGGATATCCCTTATCCAGGTACATTATTGAGGGAAGATCCTTATCAGAGACATTATTGGGATATCCTTCATCAGGACACATTATTGGATATCATTATCAGCTTGGAAACCATAGAATTATTGTACTCAGGAATATCTGTTCCTACTCAGGAGACATTAGTGGGATATCCTATCAGGACAATTATTGGGATATCCTCTTCAGGGACCATTATTGGGTATTTCAGTCCTATGGTATCAGTTTCACACATTATTGGATATACATTAAGAACCACATTTTGGGGAATCCATTATCAGACACATTATTGGGATATCATATCGAGACCATTATTGGGATATCCTTATCAGAGACACATATTGTGGTATCCTTTCAGGAACATTAGTGGGATATCTTATCAGACCACATTATTGGGCATATCCTCTTCAGGAGTATTTGATTATCTTTGGCTTATGGATATCCTTATCAGAACATTATTGGGATAGCCTTATCAGGACAATTAGTTGGTATATCCTATCAGGACAATTTTGGGAATCCTTATCAGGCTTATGAACTTATCAATATTGGGATATCCTTATCAGGAAATCATGTATTATGAGGATGGGATATCCTTCGGGACACATTTTGGGATTATCCCTTATCAGGGACATTATTGGGATATCCTTATCAGGTACATTATTTGGCTATTCAAACATTCTTGGGATCATATATCAGGTACATATTGGGATATCCTTATCAGACGACATTATTGGGAGGTATCTCTTATTCGCGTAAATTATTGGGATATCCTTCTCAGGAATATGGAATCTGATCGAACTATTGGGATATCCTATTCGGATTGTCCGTCGGAACATTATTTGGGATTCCTTATCAGGTACATTATTGGATATTCCTTCTCAGAGGAATTATTGGGAATCCTTATCAGGTTACATATTGGGATATCCTTCCTGACTTAGGATATCTAGGTACATTATTGGGATAATCCGTATCAGGGACATATTGGGATATCCTTCTCAGGGTACATTATTGGGATATCCTTTCAGGTACATTATTGGGATAATCGCTTCAGGGACATTATTGGGATATCCTTAAGGTACATTATTGGGAATCCTTATCCAGGTACACATTATTGGAGAATCTATCAGGACACATTATTGGATATCCTATTCGTCATAGGGATTCCTTCAGACCTTATTGGAACATCAGTCCTTTCTGATCTTCAGGTAATTATTGGGATATCCTTATCAGGTAATTATTGGGGATATCCTAATCAGGTACAATTGGGATATCCTTCTCAGGCCATTATTGGGATATCCTTTAAGGGACATTTGGGATATCCTCTTATCAGGAAATTATGGGGTCCTCTAGTACAAGGAATCCTTACTAGATTATGGGATATCTTCTCAGTACCATTATTGGGATATCCTTTGCAGGTAATCTTATTGTACAGAGTGTCCCGAAGATCCAAGTACCATCCAATTATTGCATCACTTATAGTGATACCAAAGCCTCAATAATTACTGGATGCGTCAATGACTGGACTTACACCAAAAAAGACTGCCACCTCATTTTTAAAATATTGGTCACCTGATATATGGGTATAGGCAGGTACATTCATCCATATGGATCAACTTAGGAGCTTTTAATCTTAAAGACTATAACATAATAAAGCTAACACTTATGGCCCTTCTGCCTAAATGTTATTAATACAGTGTCCATCTCCCCCCTATTGATCTCCCGCCATTCCGCTTGTGTAGGACTGATAGTAGAGATTTAGTTGTGTCCGTGCGGAAAATGTCACGCCCTCCTCCAGTGGACACCGCTTCTATCTGCATGTCCCCCCCCATTGGGATGACCACATCTTTTTACTGTTTGCCACCTTGATTCTCCTTGTGGAACATAGCACATCATGTGATCCATGCCGCATACCTGCACACATGTGCTGCCTCCCTAGCAGCGCACTTAATTTAAAATTCCCTCCCCCACCACTGTACCGTGCACATCTCCGTGTGCCCTCCTCCCCCTGTGGAGTAGTGCGATAGTTTGCATGGGTGTCACCGCACACGGAGAAATGTCCTAGCCCTGTATGCACCTCACGTTCGAATTCCCTCCCCTGTACCTGCACCTCACTGTGATTTCCTCCCCCCTGTACCTGCACCCACTGTTATTCCCTCCCACCTGTACCTGACACCACACTGTGATTCCCTCCACCCTGTATCACCTCACTGTGATTCCCTCCACCTGTACCTGCACCACACTGTGATTCCCTCCCACCTGTACCTGCACCACACTGTGATTCCCTCCCCCTGTACCTGCACCACACATGTGATCCCTCCCCCTGTACCTGCTGCACCTCACTGTGATTCCCTCCCCTGTACTGCACCACACTGTGATTCCCTCCTGTAACTGCAATCAACTTGATTCCCTCCCCCTGTACCTGCACCCACACTGTCGTTCCTCCCCCCTGTACCTGCACCACCTGTGATTCCCTCCCTCCTGTACCTGCACACACACTGTGATTCCCCCCTGACCTGCACCACACTGTTGATTCCCTCCCCTGTACCTGCACCACACTGTGATTCCCCTCACCTCTGTACTGCCACCATCACTGTGATTCCCTCCCCCTGTACCTGCCCACTAAACTGTATTCCCGTCCCCCCTGTACCTGACACCACACTGCGATTACCCTCCCCTGTACCTGCACCACACGTGTTGATTCCCTCCCCCTGTACCTGCACCTCAACGTTGATTCCCAACCCCATGTCCTGCACCACCACTGGATTCCCCCCCCTGTACCTTGCACCCACTGTGATTCCCTCCCCTGTACCTGCCACCACACTGGTGATTCCCTCCCCCTGTACACTGCACCTCACTGTGATCCCCCCCCTGTAACTGCAACCACATGGGATTCCCTCCCCTGTACCTGCACCACACCGTGTTCTCCCCCGTTCTCCCCGTATCCCCCCCCGTAACCTGCACACGCTGTATTCCCCCCCCTGTACCTGCACCACATCTGATTCCCTCCACCTGTACTGCACCACACGCGGATTCCCCCCCCTGACCTGCACCACATGTGATTTCCCTCCCCTGTACCTCACCACACGGTGGATTCCCTCCCCCGTACCTGAACCACACGTGATTCCCCTCCCCTGTACCTGCACCCCACTGTGATACCTCCCCCTGTACCTGCACCCCACTGTGATTCCCTCCCCCTGTACCGCACCACACTGTGTGATTCCCTCCCCTGTACTGCACCACACTGTGATTCCCTCCCCCTGTACCTGCACCACACTGTGATTCCTCACCCCTGTACCGCACCACACTGTGGTTCCATCCCCTGTACCGTGCCCACATGCTGAAGTTGATTCCCTCCCCTGTACCTGCAACCACACTGTGATTCCCTCCCCCTGTACTGGCCCACAACTGTGATTCCCTCCCTGTACCTGCCCCACAATGTGATTCCCTCCCCTGTACCTGCACCACACTGGGCTGATCCCCTCCCTGCCTCCACCCTGCGATCTACCCTTCCCCCTGTACCTGCCACCACAATGTGATTCCCCCCCCTGCACCTAACTGGTGATTCCCTCCCCTGTACCTGCACCGCACTGTGATTCCCCCCCCTGCACCAACTGTGATTTCCCTTCACCCCTGTCCTGCACCACACTGTGATTCCCTCCCCCTGACCTGCACCACACTGTGATTCCCTCCCCCTTGTACCTGCACCACGTGTGATTCCTCCCCCCCTGTACCGCACACCTTGATTCCCCCCCCTGTACCTGACCACCTGTGATTCCCTCCCCTGTACCAATGCACAACACAATGTGATTCCCATCCCCATGTACCTTGCACCACACTGTGATTCCCTCCCCTGTACCTGCACCATCACGTGATTTCCCTCCCCTGTACCGCACCTCACTGTGATTCCCTCCCCCTGTACCTGCACCTCACTGTGATTTCCCTCCACCCCTGTACTGCACCACACCTGCGATTCCCCCCCCCTGTACCTGCCAACCACACTGCGATGTACCCCCTCCCTGTACCTTGCACCACACTGCGTGTTCCCCTCCACACTGGTACCCTTGCACCACACTGTGATTCCCTCCCTGTACCGCACCACACTGTGATCCCTCCCCCCTGTACTGCCCCCACACTGTGATTCCCTCACCCCTGTACCTGCAAGCCGCACTGTGATTCCCCCCCCGTACCTGCACCGCACTGTGATTATCCCTGTCATGCACCTCACTGGGTTCCCTCCCCCCTGTACCTCCACCCTGGTCACCTCCCATTACTGACCTCACTGTTTTCACCTCCCCTGTACCTGCACCACACTGTGATTCCCTCCCCTGTACCTGCACCACACTGTGATTCCCCCCTTGTACCTGCACCACACTGTGATTCTGTGATTCCCTCCCCCTGTACACTGGCGACACACTTTATTCGAGCTTGGCTAGTCCCACGAATTCGGGTATACACAGGTGTTGGTTTAGGTGTATGAGGTTTGTGACTGTTTTCTGCCCGAGTGCATTGAGGGGTATTTCCAAGCAGGGATTGAAGCATTTTATTTCTGCTGGCTGCAATACTGCACAGTATATTTATATATACTGCATTACAATTCATTGAATTTCATGCCATCTGGTAGCCCGCAGAAGCATTGCAGCCTATTAATCCTAATCATATAATTTAAAAAGATAGAGACGCGTCAGCAGGCATGGAACCCAGCTTGCTTGGAAGGCAAATGCAACGGCGGCTTGTTCAGAGGTGAGGAGCGGCGCAATCCAGGTATGCTGAAGGTACATAAAGGGTTTTGCTCGAATAAAGTGTGTAGGTGACAAGTAACTGAAACAACTAACTGGATTACCATAAAAATGCTAAATGAGCAAATGTGATTTAAATACCATGTACTGCACAATCACTGTTGTTTGTTTTTGATGTTTTTGGTTTGTGTTTTTTGGTGTTGTTGGTGAAGTTATGATTGTGATTTCGTGTCTTGTTGTGTGTGGTGATGAGTGATGTTGTGTCTTTATGTGGTTGTGTGTTTGATTGGTTCTATTCGGTTGCTTTTGTGTTTTGATTTTTGTAGATGTATTGTGTTGTTGATGTCTGAGTGTGTTTGATGTGATTGGTTTTGTGGTGCTGTCTTTTGTGTTGTGGTGATGTTGGGTTGTGTCGGCTTGTGTCGTGTTGTTGTGTTTGATTGTGTTGATGATGGTTGTGGTGTTGTTATGTCGTTTTGGTTGGTTGTGTATGTTGTGTTGTGTTGGTTGTGGTGTTGGGGGGCGGGTTGCTTTGTGATGTGGAGGGGGGGTTGGAGGTGAGTGGGGGTGGGTTTTTGTGCTTGGGTTTGGTTTGTGTCGGTGGGGTGATGGGGTTTTGTGTTGGTGTTGATTTTGAATGTTTTGCTTTTGTCTGTTTTGTTGTTTTTGTGTTTTGTTTGTTTGGTGTGTGACTTTGTTCGGTTGTGTTGTGATTGTTGGTTTGGTTGTTGAGTTGTGATGTGGTTTGGTTGTTGATGTTGTGTTTGATTGATCCCTCCCCTGTACCTGCACCACACTGTGATTCCCTCCCCCTGTTACCTGACAGAA
>WSYH01003442.1:38616-67271 GCA_036426205.1 Ascaphus truei
CACTGTGATTCCCTCCCCCTGTACCTGCAGCACACTGTGATTCCCTCCCCCTGTACCTGCACCTCACTGTGATTCCCTCCCCCTGTACCTGCACCACACTGTGATTCCCTCCCCCTGTACCTGCAGCACACTGTGATTCCCTCCCCCTGTAACTGCACCACACTGTGATTCCCTCCCCCTGTACCTGCACCACACTGTGATTCCCTCTCCCTTCCCCTCCTCACTCTGCGGCACACCGGTCACAGGTCTCCCGCCTGCCTCCTGCCCATCACACCCGGGTCACATAAACATAGTGACATAGTGACAAACCGCTCACCTAGTAGTAGAGTGTATATATATATAGGCTATACTCTACCCTAGCTGTCTCTCCCACTGGGGATTTTTAATACCCTTTTTGTCTATATTTGTTTCCCTGTGTGTGTTTTGTCGTTATATAGAGATTAATAAAATGTTGTTATTTTTTTGATTTTCATTACTGGACTGCTTTTGAGTCCGTTACGAGGTGGTTTTGGATGTTTCCTTTGGTCCTATCTATTTTATAATAGCATTCAACCTAGCAACACCCATACCAGGGTGCTGTAACTTTTGAGTGCAACTATAGGGCTTATAGTGACCCCTGGTGGTCACTTGTTCAAGTGTTAGTTACCATCACACCCGGGCCCAGCGTAGCTGACGTCAAGCGACGTAAAACCCCCGCTCCGCCGACGTCATAACCCTGTCTTGAATCCCCGTAACACCAGCCCTGGCTCCTCACCACTGAGCTGCTGCAGCGGCGCTCCTCCTCCTCACACACTTACAGCGCGTCACAGGAGCGCCAACCCCATCATCCCCATTGGTATATTTCCCCCCGCTGCCGGCACATCTCCCTTCCCTCCCTGCCCGATGGCACATTTCTCTCCCTCCCTGCCCGCTGGCACATCTCCCCCCCCCCCCGTCAGGCACATCTCCCCCCGCACATAATCCAGTCAAGGACACGCCCCTTCCTTAGTAGCCACGCCCCCTGCTTTAACAGATTTGCAAGACACCCGATGGAAACTTAGAATGTCCATAATTTGGGAGGTGAGTGACATTGGAAGCTCAAAATAGTTGCGTTGACCTACAAATCCGCTGCAGAATGCCCAGTGAAATTTTCGTTGTGCTACGTGGTGCCATTTGTGAGATTTCGATGCTTCTGACATACAAATAAACAAACAGACAACTTAGAATTATAGTATAGATGCTAGCAGTTTAATAAGAATAAGGATATCTCTTGGATCCTCTGATTTTTTACAGTTTATTTTCAGGAGAAGCTGGTGTGAGATATTTTCTGCTAATTTAAGTTTTGTACTCTGGCTATACAATTATTGGTAAGCTTTTGACTACCTTTTATGGCAGTTTTCATTCTAAGATTGAGTAAAGCAGATGATGGTGTGGCCCAGGCTGACTGTGGCTTAGTGAGTAGAAAAATGGTTAGTGAATCAATAGTGGCACTATCACTTGAGAAAGGACGTTGCACCGGCCGTAACGTTGATTTTTCCTTGGCTTAAAAAATTCACTTATTAGATATCCGTAGCGCCCTGATTGACTAACCATTTTCCTGTATTCATGTGGATTACCAACAGCTTTTCCATGGACCAGGCGCACCGCCATCTTGAATGAGGTAGCGCATGTGCAAGGCAGTCTTTACCCAGAGCAGGCTCTGCAGGGACTACAGCCCCCAGGATGCACCGGGGCGACGGGACACATGGGCTGTAGCAGCCAATAGGGCACCAGTATTCCCTGCAGCAGAGAAAGATACTTTACGCGCGCTAGAGACCACGTCAGTCGGAGCTGGGATGAGGAAGGGGTAGGGTGTGCATGTGCAGGGTGTCCGTGACACCTGCACTATGCCAGAGGCCCTACCTAGGCCCCGAATCCCACATAGATTGTGGCTGTGCTAGGGACTTGCCCTTAGATAGTGACATTGCCCGCTTAGCACCCTAGTTCAGGGACACAGCCAGGATGCGGCTGCGGACTGGTGATCCGGTGGTCTGAGACCAGACACCATATTAAGAGACTATCTGCAAAGGTGATACACTCCTCGCGGGCGGTCACCTCACGTGGAGGCAGACGTCGTTACTGACCACCGCAGTTGCTGGATCCTATCCTTCAGTGTAGCATTACCAGGTGTCAGAGCACCCGGCAGGTACTACAAGTGCACCAACTATAAACATGTTCGTGGGGGCAGCGCTGTCTCACATTTGCGCGGGAGTTGCTACTTGTGGACACCAGGGTGGTTGGGTGCCTGATGGCCCCTCAGGAGTTTGTGGGACTATATGGCCTGTGTGTGGACACCGGGCTGGAGGCTATGGAGGGCACGGTCAGTAAAACTGTTATACTTACCAGCGTGTGTTTTATTGTATGGGGTTCCTGTAATGGGGTTATCCCACATAGTAGGTGGAGTTGCTACCGATTTCCTACTCGGATACACCCCAGGCTCCCAGCAGTGGAGGCTCGGGCTTGCTGTGAGCCGGAGTTAAAGCAGCACATACACCATAGCCACCATATCTCCCAGGGGGTGGGGGTACATGCGCTGCAATTGGAGGCGCTGCTGAGATCTCAGCCCTGGGGTGCCCTACTCCGCAGTCCAAAATTGTGAAACCCTCAGACCACCATGTTTATGCCCTCGAAACAACAGGTCCATGACTGGGCCTTAGAGCTCTGAGAACCTCCGACACGTGGTTTCAGTGGGATGTGTCCCTGCCTTCACCTCCATGTTTGCTGCACGCAACCAAGTAAAAAGATCCCCTGGCATGGGCGATGTCCGGATCATCAGCAGAAAATATGACCCCGCTTGTCAGGGGAGTGTAGTGTTACTGGCCACCGGGCAAGAGATATGCCCCGAAGATGCCCCTCAGGTAATATACCTGTCAGAGACTTTGCCTCACGAGTGTCCGCTCATATATCCCGGGCTAGCACCCCCCCCCCCAAGCTATCTCCCCTCCTGGACCCTCCACAAGGGTTCTTACGCCGGTTGAGGTCTCCACCGCCTCCTATGACCCCGGGGAGTGGAGAACCATAAAAATGGTCACTAGTACCCCAGCGAGACCAGACGTACCCCTCCCCCGGGTAACAGTCACCTAAACTGCCACGCAAGGGACCACCAGCTGGGTGGGAAGTCCACCCCAGTCACCGCCTCCTAGTCGACAGGTGAGAAGACCAACGCTAGCCCTCAGCCCTCGGCCAGGCAATGATAGTCGCTTGTCAAGTGGCGGCTCAGTACTAGGAGTAACCTTACAGCAATTAGTGGCGGCCCTGACCATGTTTTCACAAGCACAAAATTATAGGAAGCTCAAAGCTTTCTCCCGGACGACACCCTACCCCAGTTGGTGAAGAAGGGATCAAGTCCTGGCGGGAACATACCCTCAAGGTACTTGATGAATGGCCCTGTTCCGAGGCAGTGAAACGTCAGAGGATAATTGAGAGCCTCCGACCTTCAGAATCCACTATGATTAGTATGCATCGCGATCAAGATGCTAACATCTCATCCCATAGGATCGTGGATCTGCTGGTGCGCATCTACAGGAAGGATGAAGATGAAAGCAAACGGTGGTCTAAATACTAAGGCCTCAGACAAAAAGATGGGAAAGTGTCATGGGAGAGGGGGTTTGGCCCGGTATTAAAGGGGTTACACCCCATTTGACCAACCCTGCTCTCACTTGGGAAGCAAGGGGTTAACTGGACTGCGGTCCAGTAATGTGTTTTTACCCTGCTTCAGCAACCACATGTATATTCCCCTGTAAATGTGTATTGTTCCCATTCCAGTGTTTGCACCAACACATACACTGGGATT
The DNA here is from genome assembly GCA_036426205.1 of Ascaphus truei. Taxonomy (NCBI): domain Eukaryota; kingdom Metazoa; phylum Chordata; class Amphibia; order Anura; family Ascaphidae; genus Ascaphus; species Ascaphus truei. The sequence goes on from WSYH01003442.1 coordinate 42,428, forward strand.
GATGCGGGAGGGAAAGGGTTTATGTTAATTCAGTGTTTATAGCCCTTTGTTCCATTTTCCCGCCTTTTCAGGCTCCATTTTGCAGCTCTCCATAGGTCGCCATTGAGGCCAATGCAACCTTATGGAGATTCCGGCGATTTGGGCCCATTTCGGTAGAAGACCTGTACAGTAGATGGCGCACGAGCACGAGAGGAAGTGCGGCGGTTCCCCATTTTAAGTCAATGGGGCCATTCATTTCAATGGGGATTCCTCAACGGCGACCTCCAGGAACGGGTTGGCAGCCATCCAAACCGCAAGAGCGGAAACATTATCTGAAAGAGAGCTTTGATCACACTGAGTTCAAGTTCAAATACAATTGGCGTGGGAAACTTAGGTTCTAGGGCACCCAGAAATAAAATTATTTTTGCCCCTAGACCCTAGGAACCCCCACACTCGACCACCACCGGGTCCGGGAATGAAGGACCCCCGTAAAGGGTCGCGCTCGCCACGAGTGTCGCGCCATTGACTTTAATGGCGGAGCGGAGGTCCCATTGAATCCTATAGCGGCACCGGATCATGCATTTCCTATGGCGGCGCTGGCCATATTAATTCCAATGGGGAAAAAGCCGCGTGGCGTTAAAACGGCTAAGTCCGAAAGTGTAAAATGTGTAAGCCCATATCTCCGGTTCTGTGAGGACCAGAGGGCTGGGATGTGGGTCGCATGTAGTCACGGTTCCGGCCTGACTGCATAGCCATTTCCAGGACTCTCCGATCAACCAGACGGAGTATGGGCAAATGTGAAAAATTGTGGTTTTCCTATAGACTTCAATGGCGGAGTTGCTCCATTGAAAGCCTATAGCGGCGGAGCCCATTGACTTCAATGGCGGAGTTGCTCCATTGAAAGCCTATAGCGGCGGAGCCCGTTGATTTCAATGGGAAAGTGAAAAGCAGAGATTTATTTTAGTTAGAGCGGAGAATCCTGAATTAAAGTTAATATGGGATTTAACCTTGTTTTTTGTATCTCCGGTTCTGGGGGTTGTGGGAGGCTGAAACTTGGGCACTATTGCAAAGGTCTTCCAGCATGAGGACCTGGCAAATTTCAGCCCTCTCAGACCCACAGAACAGATTATTTTAATATGTGAAGATATTAAAGAATGAATTGTATTTTGGGTCTGGTATAAAAACTCAGAGCCCATATGTTATGTTAACGCTCAGGGGGGAGACAAGTGGTCTACAATAAACCCCTGATCAAAGGCTCCCCCACCCTGCTTGTGTATGCTAGCACAAATAAAAGCAGGACATGGGTACTTGATGATAAGTGTTGTATTTCACACCCTGGGACAAAGGGGTTCCTGGCCAAAGCAGACATTCAGGCGCCAGGCTTGTGGGAGGGGGGCTAAGGAAATAAGCCCCTGATTAGAATAATATCCACCCAGCGAGCAGGTATTACGGTGCCCCTCAGGTGAGGTGGCAAGGAGGGATTGGGTGCAGATAATTGTTCTCCAATAACTTGCACCCATTGCCAGAGTATAGGAGTGGAACTCCATATAAACGAGTGTAAGCTCTATGCTCAGTGTCTTCGTGTCTTTCGTGTCTTCAATTTTACCAACTACTTCATGCCTGATTGCTGTATGAATTGCTAATCCTGTTTCCTGATTACTTCATCATCCCAATCCCTAAGTAAGTGTTATTTCTTGTCTGTTATTTGTACTATCTTGTGTATTCACCTATCTAAGGAATAAACTCTCTTTATTATATCTAAGTCGTGTTCAATTCAACCCAGTTATTTGGTGTATATTATATCCTATCACAAGTTACCGTGACAGGAAGTCCTGTCCATCTTCATTCAATGGATCCAACTGGTCCTCTGGAAACTGCGAAATCACTACATCATCCCCGCCTGCAAGGTAGATGAGAACCGTCGCAAACAATTCCTGAGAGGGGCCATCCCCACCCATCACATAGTGATCATGATTAGGTGCTCTCTACTGCAAGGACCTCCCCCTATCTTCGAGGTCCTACTAGGGATAGTAAAAGGACATGAGTCATACACCCGATTACACACTCCCAAGAAGGACAAAGAGCCCCTAAAGGGTGAACCCAAGGGGGTGGCAGCTTCAAAGGGCAAAGAGACGTACAACACTGAGGAGGATCCTCCTCCCATGTCGCCTACAACCAAGTCCAGGGCATTTGGGAGGGTATCCCCCACCTACCGGGCCCGCCTGGACCCCAGTAGCTCCATCTGCTTCAGCTGCGGCCAGAAGGGCGACTTCTCACAGGACCGACCGGAGAGAGAGAAAAAAAACGTCTTCCATCATCCGGATCCCCGTGGACAAGTTCCCCGGTCATATTGGGGACCAACACCGACATAGTGCGGGCAGTGATTAGAGCTTACCTGCAGGATGCCAGATAACTACCCCTGTCTGCCCTGCAGATTCACCCCGTGTTAAAGGAAGAGTGCTGCAAGGTGTCGGCCCAAGATGGACATGGGATCATGTACAACCTCCGAGTAGGTGTAACCGAGATTTCCCGGGCCGAGAAGAGGCCGTTCGCCTCTTCTCCCTAGAGGAAGATGCTCGCAGAGGCTACAAGCTGGTACCCAAAGTACGGGAATGGACATCTAAGCTGTCGGGCGGATCAAGGTGTTAGTCCAGACAACAATTGGGCCGATTTATATACAGTTACTCCCGTCGATACGATGGCCGCGCAAGCGACCACCTCTGCGGTACAAGATCCAATGGTCGGGTTGGCCTATGACTTCGGGAACTCGACCCTGTCCACCAAATGGAGGGAGCTGCTGACGGCCAAGTTGGAAGCTCGACGAGAAGTCTTCTCGACGAGCGAGATGGATGTGGGCTGCAGCTGAAATGCCCAACACACCATAAATTAAGTGATACCACCCCCTTCCAAGAACGGTCCCATCGCATCGCCCCCCGAGATGTGGAGGACGTGAGAGACGTTCTACAAGAGATGGAGATGGCGGGAATTGTAACCGGAGTCCCGCAGCCCATACACGTCACCCATCGTTGTGGTGAGGATGAAGAACGGGTTGGTCCGCTTGTGTGTGGACTATTGAACACTGAATAATCACACCGTACCTGACCAGTATACCCTTCCGCGAATTGAAGAACTTAACGCGCTGTCGGGGAGCAAATGGTCCAGCATGCTGGATCTGAGATTGGGGTACTACCAGGTACCAATGAGCGCAGAGGACCAGGAGAAGAGTGTTCGTGTGTCCTCTGGGCTTCTACCAATTTACCCGTATGCCCCAAGGCATATGCGGAGCTCCAGCAATGTTTCAACGCCTGATGGAGAAAACTGTAATTGACATGAATCCGCGGGAATACTTAGTCTACTTGGACAATATCGTCTTGGGTAAGACCCTGGAAGAACATGAATGCCTGCTAAAGGTTCTGGATCGGCTGGGCCAGGAAGGTCTGAAGCTGTCCTTAGATAAGTGCCGCTTTTGACGCACGTCCATGACTTACATGGGACATATAGTGTCCGCGGAAGGGATAGCCACAGACCCTGCCATAATAGAAGCCGTGATGAACTGGCCCAGACCTGAGAACGTCGTGGATCTCAGTTTGTTCCTAGGCTTCTGTTGCTACTACCGCCATTTTGTGGACTGGTATTCGAGTCGAGCAAAAGTTCTTAATAACATCCTAAAAATATACCCTCAGGATACCGGGCAAAAGGCCACCTCTGCGAAGACACCATTAGGCGACAAATGGACGGCCACCTGTGAAACAGTCTTCACTGGCCTGAAAAGGAGCTTGATGGAGGCACTTGTTCTTGTGTATGCCGACCCTGAATAACCCTACATTTTCCATGTAGATTTGAGCCTCAACGGCCTAGGTGCAATCTTGCACCAGAAGTACCCGGCTGGCCCCTGACCAGTGGCTTACGTCAGCCGCAGTCTGACTGCCAGCATGCAGAATTATCCAGTCCATAAATTGGAGTTCCTCGCTCCCAAATTGGCAATCGTGGACAAACGCCATGATTACCTCTACAGTGTCACCTTCGAGGTACGGACGGATAACAATCTGTTAGCATACATACTAACGTCCGCCAAGCTGGACGCCACCGGCCACAGATGGCTGGCCGCCCTTTCCAATTACCGGTTTACACTGAAATATAAACCTGGCCCCCTGAACATTGGAGCCAACACTCTATCCCGAAGACCGGGACTGCGTACCATACTAGACGATGACCTCTGGGTTGAGATCCCTGGACCAGGGATGCGAGTTATGTGCTCAACGGCGGCTATTGTGCAAGATAAAGTGTCTTTCTCTGAACTGAGGGTTGCAGATTCCTTGGAATGCCAATCCAAGGCCATTCCGGCCTACTGTGACCCTGAAGGGATGAATATCACCCACGACAAAATCATTGCATGGAAGGTTATGGTGCAATATCAAATGCGGGATCAAGTGGCTGGCATTATCCACCAGGCCATCCAGCAAAACAAGCCTGCAATACTGAAACGTGCCCCCAGCGACATGGTCGCGATACTCATGCGAGAAATGGCCAAATTCGAGATTGATAACAGTCTACTCTATCGGGTGGTGCACAACTACCCAGATAGAAGGCAACTGGTCCTGCCCAGGAACCTGCAACATATGGTCCTGAAAGCACTGCATGATGAACACGGCCACCTTGGCGTAGAGAAGACCTTTGGGCTGATATGAGACCGGTTCTTCTAGCCACGGATGCGAGAGTCAGTAGAACAACACTGCCGCCGCTGCTCACGTGCATTCAGCGAAAGACCCTCCCCACCAGAGCCGCACCAATGGCTCTCCTAAAGAGCTCAGGTCCCATGGACCTGGTGTGTATGGATTTCCTATGCATTGAACCAGACGTGCGAGGCATCGGTAACGTGTTGGTCAACACGGACCATTACACACGCTACGCTCAAGCTTTCCCCACTAAAGACCAGAAGGCCATCACGATGGCGAAGATCCTGTGGGAGCGATACTTTGTGCACTATGGCCTAGCCAGCCCCCTACATTCAGACCAAGGCCGGGATTTTGAGAGTAAACTCATCAGGGAATTATTTAAATTCCAAACATCACTAAGTCCCGAACGACCCCGTACCATCCAGATGGAGATGCTCTACCAGAGTGATTTAACAGGACTCTCCTCGATATGCTCTGTACCCTGGAATACGCTTAGAAAAGTGAATGGAGCAAGCATGTGGAAACAATGGTACATGTATATATTTGTACGCGCCACAAGTCTATGGGATTCTTGCCTTACTTGCCTTATTTCCGGGTCTAGGAGACCAGCTACCAGTAGACGTGCGTCTGAGAGTATCAACAGATGGGGGTACACAATACAAAGCACTTCAGATACTGTATGTGCAATGACTCCAGGAAAGCTTTGTCACGGTAACTTATGACAAGATATAATATACACCAAATAACTGGGTTGAACTGAACGAGGCTTAGATATAATAAAGTATATTTATTCCTTAAATAGGTGAACACAGCAATATAGTACAATTAACAGGCAAGAAGGTAACACTTACTTAGGGGGTTGGGATGAAGAAGTATCAGATAGCAATTCTCCAGCAATCAGGTAACAATCAAGATGTAATCAGAAGACAAAGACTGTAGGGTTGACAACAGTTTATATATCTTTGTATACCATACAAACGGGTGAATCATCTGATTAACCCTCCAGGCGCTCAGAATATAGCATAGTCCTGCTGGTGAAAGATTAAGTAAATTTTCTAGACCCAGGCTATACACAACCTTAGTGTAATATGAAGAAACATATAATCATTCCCCCCAACCGGCTCACCGCGAGCACTATGAGGTTGGGATATTGGACACTCACGTGTAAGTCCTTGTAGTGGTTAGTAAAGCCTGTGCGGGTCTTCCCAGTATGATATACCTGCTTCTCCTGGCTGAAGTCAGGGTGTCTCTGCTCGTGATCCGTGCTCTTCACCGCCAACCCAATACCCGCAGACGCGGAGGGCGGTCACCTGACCGGCGGCCTGAACGGTACTTGCTGATGACGTCACGGCAGACTCGGTGAATGAAACCGCAAGCCAGCAGGAACTCAGCGTGCAGACGCTTGATGCAGCAATGTGAAGAGTCAGGAGAGAGGGGGGAGGGAGTCAGGAGAGAAGGGGGGGAAGCTTGAACAGCTGTGAAGAGGGGGGGAAGGGAGTTGAGAGGGAGGATGGGGGAGGCAGAACATTACATCACGGGCAACGCCGGGTATATCAGCTAGTTGTAAATAATATGCAAATGAGCCTAGATTAAATCCATTCCATATTTCTTAAGCTGTTACCCTGTTTTAGCTCGTCCCATTAGTTTACCTGATTGACTGGAGCATAGTCAATCTAGGCCTAAATAACCACACATTGTGGAGTCACACACCCAAACTGAGATTGACATGAATGAGTAAGGGTGTGTTACCCCACAACAGACCTTCTGTGAATCTCCTGCACAGAATTTACACACATGTGAAGGAACTTCTCAAGGAGAGAAAGATGCGTCGCACAGCACAAAAATAGATGAAGGCTGATGTGGGATAAAAATAAGCTTTATTTGCACAAGGTGCAAGCGAGTCCTCTTGACGCGTTTCGGCCTGGAATTTACACACATGTTATGTTAGACAGTGATGATCTCTCAAATTAAATATAATACTGCTCACTAAAGTTTAGATGAATTTCGAGTTAACATTATGTAGACTTAGATTTAAAAATGTTGTCTCATAATTCATGTGAGCCACACAACACATGATAGAATAATTGTTAGTCTTCGCTTTAAAGCTGTCCTATGAATAACATTTTTTTAATTTCTAATTATATTTAATTAAAATATAATTTGTGAGCACATTCACATGTTTCAGAGAGGTCTGCAATCCTGCCTTTTCCATCATCTATTAGCATACAGTGCTTCCACTGCAGCCAGGGATTCTTGGAAATGACATGCAAATGAGCACAAAGTGTGTCACCTTTTACTTCATGCGCATTTTAACATGGACCCCTGTAACATATGCCTGCCGCATTACGCAGCTTTTCAGCACACCCTGAGTTAAAAAAAAGTGCAAAGACAGTAACCCTACTCACAGACAGTTGCTTCAACCTTTTGAGTCTCATCCGTGTCAGGATGGTTATTCTGACTTTCAACCACACATTATACAAGTTATGGTGGGTAAAAATGTGACAAAAACCCTCCACCGTACAGTATACAGCAAATAAAAATAACCTCATTATTTTAGAAAGATAGAGACATGTTAATGTTCACTGCCATATGCCAAACACTTTGTTTTCCAGAGTCTATCCTACAGCAAGTCAGGTACAACTTGTCAAACCATTTGATCCATCAAATGAAAAATGTTGTATACATATATACAGTATGTATCCTTACTCCATGTTTTATCTTTTCCAGAACTCCAGTTAATCATGTCAGTAGCAAGCAGCTACATAAATGCAGATATTCCCCCACTACCTCTTTGGCTGCATCAGACTATGAACTAGATGAGTGTGAAGGTTTGACAGGTTAGCATGTCTCTTCTGCTCTACTGTTACTTATTACATTACTAGATGAAACTCTAATGCTAGATTGGCTTTGTGCTGATTCTTACCCGGTTGTTATTTGTTTAAGCTGAAGAGATGGAAGACCATGAACATTACGTAGCGCTGTTCCAACCAGAGGAATATGTCCAGACAATTGTGATACAGGAATCTGCTTTAAACATTGTGGAATTAGATACGGTAATGCAAGATCCCTTATACTTTGGAGGTTGTCAAAAGTGAATTTCTAATCATAATACACGTCCATTTTAAATAAATTGCATAGTTACAACTTCTTTATTATAATGTAACCTTTACTTTGCGTTTTCACATCACCCCATTTTCTGTTTCTCACCTGCATGCCACCCTTCCCCTTTCTAATCTCTCATGCACCTCCTAACACAGCATGTTAATTCACCCGTGGCAGGAAACTATTAACCTTTATTTGGAGAATTAATCCGTCTTCTTTCTTTATGGACAGATCAGTTGTCTATATCTAATTCTTACAGCACTCGGTTATGCGTCATTCCCGAAATAGTCCAACATTATGCATATAACTGACAAGTACTATGAAAATATGTTCCGTATTCCAGTCTTTTGTCTATACTGTGTACTGTATTTATTTACTGTGTCTTCATCAATCATTATTTGGAGTTAACAAGGTTATCATTGTCACTTGTTGTGCCAATTAAGAATTAAGAGTATTTGGGATCTTATCTTGAATCCCTCATAGAATAGATAGAGCGTGAGGGGCTATTCATTAAACTGCAATGTTGGTGCACTATTGAAGTCTATCCGTACCATAGGGCACTATTGCAGTTTAATGTATACCCCCCTATATCTCTAATCCTCACACTTAAAATAATTAGTTTTACCCGTTTTAATGAAAGCAACCAGACTTGGAAATCCTATAGTGACACTTATTTTAAGTTAACCAGTGTAGGGTGTGCATAGCTAGCCTGAGGCGTACCCCAACTCTCCCACCTTGCTGTCTGGTCTGTGCCACCTTTGCTTTTGGCTTTGTCAGTGCAGAAACTTAGAAATTGTGACGTTGAAAGAAAATCTCACCTCCAAGTTCATAGCAGAGTTTGACGTTTTTTGTTATTATTATTTGAATGTTCAATAGGAACTTGCAGCATGTGCAGAAGACGTTTTAAAGTGGGTCTCGTTAGGAATAGCAAGTAAATCCCTAGTCTTCACAAACCCAGTACATTTTACAGCTGTGACATTTGATGCAGTTTCTCTGCTAATTTGTTAACAATGTGCCCAGTTCTTTGTATTACATGAGTAAAGTTTAACTTTAAATGGTTCGGCGATCATAAGAATAAAAGCATGACCGCACAGCCAAAATACTTAAATGTACTTTCTGGAAATGACTGCTGTTGCTGGGCTGCATTTGATCAGTTATTATTAGTTTTAAAAGTGAATATTCCAGCTCTTCTCCATACAGTCTCTCTGCCCAGTTATATCATATTCGCTTTTGTTCGTACCTTAAATGAGCTGTTTTTCTCCTGGACATTTTTCATTTCACAGATATTGAGTAATTATGAAAAATAAGTAATTTTATCCAGCTGAAATTTGCACCCAACCTTTTCATGTAAGAAAGGTAAAATGCATGTTATTAATGGATTATGTTTCACATTTAATGTTAAATTCACACAACATTCTATTCTAGTAGCTTCGATAAAATCACTGCTAAATCGAACGGTTTGGTATGACCCCACGGAACAGTCTGACATTTGTGTTATCACGATATTCAGAAAGAATCAGAAAGCATTACCGCAAGTCACAAACCGTGAGGTAGAAAAATGCCAATACCGCTCGGGATAGCTGTGACCTTATCTCAGCCTCATTCTAAGTTTTACTGCTGCGATCTTCCCGCATTCTGTAAGAACTGCACAGAGAGCGCTGCACAGGGAGAGCTGCATCTCCCTGCACAGCTCTAACAGGCGATCACACTGTTTTTATTTACATGCAGAACCACATTGATTTTAGCCTCGGTGACCCCCTGCTTCCTGAGTTACAGGCCCCGTCCAGTATGGGGTGCCGGTATCTACTATGCGTATAAATGTCCCGGTCACGTGACGCTGGAGATTTAAACAATGCAGGGGGATACCGGGCCCTGTAACTCGGGACGCAGGTTCCCGGACCTGAAATTAATACAGTTTAGCTCCGGAGACCCCCTGCTACAATACTGTGTGATTAAAATAAAATAAAAACAGTTTCATTACCGTAGCGACTAGCCGCTAAGGCAATGAAGGGGTTAAACACGAGTACCTGGTGTCTTAGGGGTACAGGGGGTGAGTGAAGGGGGTAGTTGCCAAGGGTGGGTGTTTATGCCTACCGGGAAGGTTGCAGGATGGTTTAACCCCTTCATTACCTTAGCGGTTGTAACCGCTAAGGTAATGAAGGGCTGTTAACTCCTCCCACAACCCTCCCGATAGGCATAAACACCCACCATGCACAAAATACCACCTTCACCCACCCCCTCTACCCCCAATAAACCGGGCACTGGTATTTAACCCCTTCATTACCTTAGCGGTTAGCCGCTAAGGTAATGAAGCTGCGTGTAAATGTATTTTTATTACATAGTATTGAAGCAGGGGGTCTCCGGAGCTGGTATTAATGCGGGCAGCTCCGGAGACTCCCGGCTTTAATCCGATGCAGTAGAAAATAATTTTTTCTTCTAAGTCCTACCGCAAATCCCATCCCACCACCCTTGAGGTGTTGCTCGCTACTTTCAGCCCTGATTAGATTTTCGGAGCTACTAGAATAGGGTGATAAAAAAAAATACGCGTTTAAGCTCTTGTTGAGCTCCCGCTCTGTGTCTGAGCCGCAACGTTACCCCTCGGGAAGGAGCCCTTCCCAAACGATTTTTGCATGTTATCGAAGCCTTCTGAATACCTACCTATGCCAAATCATTCAAGAAATGCTCAAAAAGCTTGATGACTTAGTTATCGAAGTTTATAGAATAGGCCCCTATATCTTGTTTGCTGCAATGAATACCGATGAAGTTATGTAGTTTTATATTTTTTAAACTGCGTTTATTTAATTAGGCTCCGGATGAGGAACTGGAAGAAACTACAAGTTTTGTGGTGTCTGAAGTAGAAACCAATGAAATAAGCGACCAAAAAAGGTAAGATTATCATTTTGGGTAATAAAAAAAATATGATGTTTTCTATAAAAGATACGATATGGAGTGACGCATAAGTTATCTTTTTAAACCAGATTTATATGTTTAAGGGTTATTAACTTCAATTTAATATCCAAGAAAGCTACTTTGAAATAAAAGTCCAGAAGGCTTCCAGAAATACTTATGTAAAGAGAAGATACAGATGTAAAATTACACTTTTTTGTATCCATACATTTATTATTATTATTTTGTTTTCAACCTTTGGTGATAAAATCGGGTGTGACAGAGTTTATCTCTGTGCCAAGAACAGATAATATAGAACAGTGGTGCTCAACTCCAGTCGAAGACTGAGCCACTGATTGAGCCACCTGTGCTGAAGATGGATATCCTTAAAACCTGACCTGTTGGTGGCTCTTAAGGACTGGAGTTGGCCGCCCCTGGAGTAGGTATGATACCTTTTATTGGATCAGCAAATAGTTGATATGTAACAAGCTTTTGTACCTCTCAGGGTTCTGCACCAGGTATGGCTTTTCCTTTGTTATTTTACCATGTGGAAGAAAGGACCAACACAGCTACTTACCCTTCTCTGCCAATAGGGGGCTGTTGAGTCCCCACATTTCCACACTGAGATAGTGTGTTCATACACACTCATTATCATCATTATTTGTAAAGCGCCAACATATTCAGAAAGGCGGCACAGTGGGGGTGCGGAGATTAGATAATTGAATGAACAGTTACATAACAAATATGGACAAGGAAGCACAAACAGATTCAAAAAGGTACTGAGGTACCAAACAGATATATGGGCCTATTCTCGTAGCTACAAAGCGGTCAGTGCCACACTGCATGGTTTTGCATGTTCAGAAGTAACCAAATGAAATGTGAGAAAAATCCCTATTCTCTGTTGCAAATCACTTCTTCTAAACTGCTTCTATAAAAAGTGACAAACCGCCCGGTTTAACAGCCAATCCAACCGGTTTGTACTTGCTTTAGAAGCGAATTGACCTGAGTTGGTGCTAACTCCATTCCCAGTCTGACTTATGGGTTTTGATCTCTCAGCCAAACCCATATTATAGGCTCTGTGTGTAACTTGCAATACCAATCTTGTCCCCCCCTTTTAGGTGGGGATAAAAAAAATGCTAGTTTTTAGAAGCGGTTTGCATAATGTAATTACGAAAATTGCCGTTTTCGTTACGAAAAAATGCGAGTTGGAGGCTTTTTTGACAAACGATCGGATTGTCAGAGCCAGAGTGAAACCGCTTATCAAAATGCCTTTTTAGACACGGATTGGATTTGGGAGAAGGGCTGCCAGAATAGCAAAGCATGCCAATCCGCTTCTAAAGGGCACTTTTGAAGCGGTTTGTCACACTTCAGAGCTACCTTCAATCCTATAATTAAAATAAATAAAAAAGAAACTTGTATTGCTGCTATACGAGATGACCCCCTGATATCTCCAATATGCTGTGATGTTGTGGAAACTTCCTTTTGCTTGGTGCTCTCTTCCATATGACTCCCATGCTTGAAGTTAAAACATAAGGCAGTGGAGAGGCGCATGCGCGACGGCAAGGAGCATGGTCGCATAGGTTAGTAGCTCCGTGCCTCGCTTTACAGATAACGTTAGCTGAAACCTAACAAAAGCACCAAATCTACTACCAGTTACCATAAATAAAGCCCCTATTGTCCCAGGATGTCCAGGAAAGGCCCCAAGGTGGCTAAAAAGAAAGGATTGCCGGAATACTTTGGCCGTGCAGGGACGAGTGGAGTGGGAGGGGAAATGGCGCCTCATTCAAACGCCGGGTCGGAGACAGCCTGACTGCGAAGAGGATGAGCGGGACAACCCGGTTCTACGACCAGTCAGACAATGTGACTTTGATAAATTATACACCGATCTAAAGACACTATCCCAGGCAGAGATTAAAGACCTGAAGAAAGAGGTGTCCGGCCTTGGGGAGAGGACAAATATTCTGGAGAACAAAATGGACCACTCGATCAGAGCGATCAAAAGGCAAGATCGGAAATACGCGGATCTGCAAGATCAGATAAATGAATTACGGAAGCACCAGGAGGACTCGGAGAACAGGGACAGGCGTAATAACCTCCGGATTAGTCCCTGAATCTGTCCTGGACTGCGACGAGTTCATTACAAAATGGCTGGAGGCTCTGCTCCCAGACACCCCAAAAGATCACCTGGTGATGGACAGGTGCCACAGGGCCCTAAGAGCTAAACCGCTCCAGAACGAGCAGCCCAGAGATATTGTACTCCTGTTGCACCATTACAGAACAAAGGAGGCTGTCCTACATAAAACCAGACCCTTACCTGTTGTGGAGTACGAGGGCACGAGGCTGTCCATCTTCCAGGGCCTGTCCCCAGTGACGCTGGCCCGCAGCAGATCCCTGCTACCGGTCACGAAGACCCTGAGGGAGAAGGGGGTCAGGTACAGGTGGACCTTCCCCTTCGGCCTCCAAGTGGGGAGAGGAGGCAAGGCGTTCACAATAAGGGAGTCGGAAGAGGGGCCAGCCTTCCTCCATAAGCTGGGCCTGGGTGAGGCCCCTACTGCCTCTGACCCAGCCAGCCCGCTTCCAGAGCCCACCTTAGCAAACTTGACACCCTCTACAATTCAATTTGTCGTTTTGTTCTCCAATGCAACTACAACACACATCACTGCGAAATGCTCAAAGAACTAGATTGGTCATCACTAGAGTCTAGGCGCAAAGTTCACCTTTCCTGTCTCACCCTCAAATACTTTCTGGGCAAGCTACCCAGCTACCTGAACAAGCTCCTCACCCCTACCACATGCAGTACCTATCACCTGAGATCAGACTCCAAAAGACTATTCATGGTCCCAAGACTCAACAAAGTATCCGGACGTTCCTCCTTCTCCTTCCGTGCACCCCAAAACTGGAACAACCTACCAGAGACTCTCATATCCACCACCAGCTTAAGTTCTTTCAAATCTAAGGCTGTCTCACACTTTAATCTGGTCTGTAACTGTTTCATACGCTCATAATATATATTTTCTTTAACTGTGCATGCAATGTCTTGTATATAATGTATACCTTGTTCATTTATGTAACTGTATTTGTAACCATGTATTATTTTGTTTTACTCTGTGCCCAGGACATACTTGAAAACGAGAGGTAACTCTCAATGTATTACTTCCTGGTAAAATATTTTATAAATAAATAAATAAAATAAATAATATACCTTTCCCTTTTGCTCTCTACAAACACAGATGAATCTTCCCCTCTTGCTGCATAAATATTTAGAGAGCTTTATTAAAATCAAACATGTTTTAATAGGACGTTAATAAGAGAACAGGGGGGTTGGTCTTTCATGACGGTATATTACAATGCATTAGAGCAGGGGGGCTCAACTCCTGTCCTGTCTTTGACTGAGCCTCTGATAGAGCCATCTGTGCTGAAACTTGAACTGATTGAGCCACCTTTCCTGAAGCTGGGATATCCTGAAAACCTGACCTGTTCGGGAGGCGGGGGTGGCTTGCGGTTTGGAGTTGAGCCCCCTGCATTATAGTCCACTCACTCTCACATAACGTATCAGAAAAAGAAAATGAGTCTATGCGCTCAAATTAAATGTTTCAAAACGTTGGTTTTTTTTGCAAATCTGGATTTTGGACCATCAAAAATGCAGTTTCACAAAAGATAATGCATTCTTGCCCTCAAGTAAGGTTTGAGGGAACCAGTCCCAGAATCAGGGCTCAATTACACCATCAGTGTGTTAATGTTCACTTGTGAATCACCCATTGGGAATCAGCTATAATCAGAGCTATGTGAGACTTTCTTGAAGCCTGTTTGTCTAAACTCCAGTCAGAAAAACCAATGCATAGGTGTATATGGGGTGGTGACAGACCTATATATATACCATAATGGACATGCCTACCCTCCCCATTCTTGCCCTCGGTGGGATGTAGAAAGCAGAACATTTCGGGACACCCACGTAGAACCTTGATCGGCAAACAGATGCAGCCATCTCCGATGTGGCCATCTCGAAGATGACCACATCTGTTTGCCTCTTCGTTTCCTTCTTCCCCTTCCCTCTGCCTGTCTGTCTCTTTATAGGCAAAATGGACTTCAAGAAAAAACCAGATCATTGGGCAGCTTCCATAAAATGTTCTGATTTGGGATTTTCAGAATTTCAGGTGCATTATTTTGTCTTCCACGGCTTTGAATGAACAATTTACCTGCCTCATCTTCACGGGGCACCAATTTCTTAATCCTAGCAGTGAGTGACTGGTAGATATTTACATGTCATGGGCCCTCTCCTTCCTCCCATCCCTCATCCATGGGGCAACAAGTCTTCCTTCGTTCCTGGTTCCTAATTTCTGCAGGTCTCCTCCTCCTTACCAATCTCCCAATGCTACAGTCCCCCAATGACATGGCCAAACTTTCTTCCTGATCCCTGATAATGTGGCCCCAAGCCCCCCCCTTCCCCTCCTTCCTTCTAAACGTTGGCAGTTCCCCATGTAATTCTCATTAAAATACATTGTATATGTAACCATCCTTAACCGGCTCTAAAGCACGTCCCATCAGATTAGTTATGTACACTGGCAGTGCTCGTTCCATAAGGCCTTCACAGGGTGCTAAGAAGGTGCAAGCTGGGTGTGGATAAAAGTATGGGGAAAAAGATAGGCGCCAGGAACTTTTATAAAATAAAAAGGTGCTTTATTGATATTCGACTTAAGCACTTCACTGATATAGACATACAGTGTACCTTGACAAAACTCGTGGCAAACAATAACTCTCAGGACTTCATCCCCCAGTAGATCCCTGTCCTACGCAGGGGAGGTGCAATGCTGGGTTACCCATTGGAAAGTAGCGAGTGGAAACAGCTTGCAGGAAGGCTAGGATGCAGTGAGACCCTGCTGGATTGGCAGGTTCAATGTGAGCCCAGGCTGCAGTATACAGTAGGCAACCCTATGCGGACAGTGGCAGTCAGGCTGCGGCACGGAGAGCCCTAGGAGGACAGTGGTGGTCAGGTTGTGTTAGGTACAACCCTATGTGGGCAGTGGCGGTCAGGCTGCGGCAGGGACAACCCTATATGAAAATCTGAACAAGAAAGGAAAGACACAAAATAGTTCCAGGATCCTTTATTTATGAAAAATAAAAGATACTAGGTTTACATTTTGCAGGCAAAATCACAGCAACATGTATTTTTTTGCATTAAATATAAGTTTCAATTATATTTATAGTCTGATCTTATCTTTGAAATAATTTTGTTTGTTTTGTACTTAATTATCCCTCATCCCCACTACAGAAAGCCACTCAGAAAAAAGATCAACAAAAAGGATTATTATTATTATAATAAGTGTAAAACAAAAGCAGTGTCCGAGAAATGGAAAGTGTTCGATGTCTTTGATGTATAACTGACCAAAGACAGAGGCCCGTGTTTGCTAAGCTGTGCTATTACAAAAGACACCTTCCAGCACTAGAAACTTGGCTGGTCCATAAGATGTCCTCCCTCCTGGAAGGTGTCTTATGGCACAGTACTGCTGAGTAAACACGGACCAGTACCCCTTCAGGTAGGTATTGCCCTCCTCGTCTTGCCAAAGTCCAGGACAAGAACAGTTGTTAAAACAATTAACGGAGGAAACAGAATTTCAAAGGGACGATAGAGGAAGTTGAGTTTTGTGGAAGCTTTAGCAGATGCCAAGGGATCGAAAATGGTAATACAGAAGGGAATGGAAAGTAACATTTGCGGAGGGACATGGGGAGGAACAAGGACACACATTTAATGTGCTGTGAAGCCACTTCCCCATGCTAAAGATTTCCAGCCCACTGTGGAGAGCTACTTATTAATTGCAGTTGGAGTTGTTTTGAATAGCAATTTATGAGTTGTACTGTCCTTGGGTAAGCAGAGGCGGTGGGGGGAGATAAATCAGATCATCTGAGAAGCAGATTTCATCTGTCAATCTAGTACATTTGCATAACTTTAATCTCTCTGAGATCCATCTGGCAGCGAAGGGGTTAAGTCAAATAGAAGTCCATCAGAGCCCACAGCTGGTTCAATGACTCACAGTCAAAGGCACTGATTTCAGGGCTCTGGTGAAGGATGGAAAATCGTATAAAATGATATGACAGATGAAATCCTGTCTTTTCCAGCAACGGGCTTAGAAAGCTCTTCAAATACTAAAACGATCAATACAATGATCTCTTTCAATACGACTATTATGCATTTAGTTAACCTAGGTTTAGTAATAGATGTTCTGTGCAGTAGGGTAAATCCAAATCTACTTAAGTGCTACATGGTGTGTGTGTAAGACTGGAACAGGTTTGTTTTTGAGACATAAGCTACTTACTGCTCCCTGCATCTCACATGTAACTTGTTTGCAGCTATGCAATGCTAAAATCCAGATCAAGAGCTTTAGAAGCAACTAGCTGAGAGACCCGGCGTTGCCCGGGATGTAAATGCGTAATAGGTAGTATTATTTATAAATTGTGGAACAATAGGTGAGTATTGTTGTAAAGGTTGGATAATAATATTGAAAAGAAAGATGGAAGAAAATGTAATACGATGTTGTATAAAAATGGTTTATTGTAACCACACCACAGTACAATGTATATTTTGGTGCCATAAGTGATGTAAAAATGTGAGGCGTGTGTCCTGCTAGGGTGTGAGGCGGCGGGTGGCGCGTGGGTTGTGAGTGCTGTCTGCGAGTGGGGGTCCTGCTAGGGTGTGAGGCGGCGGGTAAAGCTTATTTTTATCCCACATCAGCCTTCATCTATTTTTGTGCTGTGCGACGCATCTTTCTCTCCTTGAGAAGTTCTTTCACATTTATATATCTTTGTAACCCTATTCTTAACATTGAGTACAGGCTATTGGAGAACAATTACCTGTACCCAATCTCTAACGTGGGAACACAGTTTAACCCATGCCCCCCAGCTAGTTGGCCCATGCGTACTGGGACTCTGAGGGTCTCATTTCTGTAGCCCCACATCTAAATCAGGGGCGCCGGCCAGTCTACCAGATGGAGTATCTGGCAGGATCTTCCTTGTTTGTAGGTGTGAGTTATAACACCTACAAACCACTTCAGCTTCATGCTTCTCCGCCCTCATGTAAACAGTTAGAGTGGCGGAGTCTTTTGATCAGGACTTGGTTCCTAGACTTTGGGTCGCCCCCTGACCATTTACATTCCTTAGTGTGCAGGAATCTTCGCGGGTTTTTGTCCCCGCTTTGAAATACACTATGATGGTTAATACACAAACATATTAAAATATCCGGTTCCGTTAGGTCCAGCGAGTCCAAACTCCCCAGACCTTAATGCTGGAACTGGGACACTATAGGGTCCAAGTTTCAGCCCGCTGCGACCTTCAGAACCGGAGATATACAAATACGACATAAACCGTTTCTTATTTTATTACAAAATTCTCCGCTGTAAAATAAATCACAGTTTTTCACTAATTCCCCATTGAAAACAACGGGCTCCGCCGCCATAGGCTTTCAATGGTGAACCTCCGCCATTGGCGGCTATGGGAGTCTGCCGCCATAGACATTCAACGGGGCATGGCCGCCGTTGAAGCCTATGGGGCTTCTCCGCCATAGCCAGTCAATGGGAAACGGCCGCCATTGAAGTCTATGAGAAAAAACTCACAAACCTTTATGGTGGTCCATACTCCGTCGGGTTGGTCAGAGAGGGTCAGGAATGTTTCTGCGGTCCTGCCAGAACAGTGACTACAGGCACCCCAAACCATGGCCCTCTGGACCCTCCAGAACCGGAGATATGGGCTTATGATTTTCAGGGTTTCGAACTTAGCCGTTTTCTCATGCTGCTTCTGCTGCCGCCGCCGTTGTAACCGATGGCGCGACCTGCTCAGCCAGCATGACCCTTTCCGGGGGTCCTGGATTCTTGGACCCGGTGGTGGTCAAGTGAGGGGAGGCCTAGGAACTAGGGGCAAAAAGAATTTTATTTCTGGGTGCCTTAGAACCTAAGATTCCCACGCCACTTGTCCTTGAACTTGATTAACAGTGATGAAAGCTCTTTTTCAGATATTGTATCCGCTTTGCGGTTTTGCGGTTTGGATGGCTGCCAACTCGTTCCTGGAAAGCGCCATCGAGGAATCTTCATTGAAGTCAATGAGCCCATTGACTTACAATGGGAAACCGCCGCTCTCGGACACCACCTGCTGGTCTTCGAGGGAAACAGGACCAAAACCGCTACCTCCGCCATTGAAATGAATGGAGCTTCAATGGCGGCCTATGGGACTCTGCAAAATGGTGCCTGAAAAGGCGGGAAAATTAAACAAAGGGCTATAATCACTATCCAACTATTAACCCTTGCCCTCCCGGATGGATCCCAGTGTGTGTGTGTGGTGTAGACACTTACATGATAATAAAACATGGGAACAGGGGAACATACATTTTCATGTCATAGCAAGGTGCAAACCACATTCCTGGACCGCAGCCCAGTTAACCACTTGCCACCCTGGTGAGGTCAGGGGGTGGCCATATGGGGTGCAACCCCTTTAATACCGGGCCAATCTCCCTCTCCCTCTACACCTCCCCTTCTTAATGGGTGACCTGTGGCCCACTGGCCCTAATGGGGAGTGGGACACTGCTGGCACCATTAATGAATTCAGTCTCAGAGGGATAGTCCTGACGTGAAAGTCCATCAGCATTGCTATTTTCACTACCCTTTTTGTGCTGAATGGTGAACTCAAATTCTTGCAAGGCCAAGCTCAACCTTAGCAACTTGGCATTCTCTCCTGATACCCTCTGCAGCCAATTCAGGGGGTTGTGGTCTGTGAGGACCGTGAAAGCCCTCCCATACACATAGGGCTGGAGCTTTTTGAGTGCCCACACAATGGCCAAGCACTCTTTCTCAATGGTGGCTGAGGTACACCACAGGGTGCTCTCTGCCGTCTTCCCCCACCTGGCTCAACACAGCCCCAATGCCATAGTCCGAGGCATCAGTCTGTATAAGAAAATGTTTGGTATAGTCCGGCAGCCAGTATGGGGGCCCCCAGCAAGCGCAGTTTTCAATGCCTTTAATGCAGTTTCACAGGCAGGAGTCCAGGTAATAAGCACAGGCAGTTGCTTCTTGGTCAAATCAGTCAGGGGTTTGGCCACGGCGCTGTACTGTGGGACAAACTTCCTATAGTACCCTGCGGTGCCCAAAAATGCCATGACCTGTTTCTTGGTTTTTGGAACAGGCCACTCAACTATGGCTTCTACCTTGGCTGGCTCTGGTTTGAGGTGCCCTCCACCCACCCTGTGCCCTAAGTACAGGACCTCTGCCATCCCTACCATACACTTAGTGGGTTTCAAGGTAAGCCCAGCCTCTCTGATCCTATCCAGCACCGCAGCTACATGTCCTATGTGGGAGTCCCAGGAATTACTAAAGACAGCAATGTCATCTAAGTAAGCCCTGGCATAGCTCTGTATCCCCTCCAGTAACCTATTGACCAGGCGTTGGAAGGTAGCCGGGGCATTCTTCATCCCAAATGGCATCACTAAAAACTCATAGAGGCCACTTGGAGTGATGAATGCTGACTTCTCCCTAGCCTCCAGGGTCAGTGGGATTTGCCAATAGCCTTTGCTCAAATCAATGGTGGTCAGATACTTTCCCCCCGCGAGTTCATCCAGTAACTCATCCATGCAGGGCATGAGGTAGGCATCTGACACCGTCCCAGCGTTGAGCAAGCGGTAGTCCACACAAAACCGGGTGGTCTTGTCCTTCTTAGGGACTAGAACTACCGGGCTTGCCCAAGGACTCTGGGACGGAGTAATTACCCCTAGGGTCAGCATCTCCTCTATCTCCCTTTCCATACTGGTCTTGACCTCTGCTGACACTCTATAAGCGTGCTTATGCAGAGGCTGCAGGTCCCCTGTGTGCACTGGGTGTTTGGTGAGATGTGTGGTCCCTGGCATGTCAGTGAAGAGGGCCCTAAACTTAGCTAGCATGTCCCTGGCTTCTACCTGCTGCCTGGCACTCAACTGTGCCCCTATCTCTACCTGCTCCACAGTGTTTCCCTGCCTAGCCTCCCCTAGGAGATCAGGCAGAGCATTGCTCGCCGGATCCTCCAGCAGTGGGCTACAAATGGCCATTACTGCTCCCATACTCGGTGCTCTGTATTCTTTCAGCATATTGACGTGATATGTCTTATGCCTCTCAGGCTCTACCTGTGCAACTTAGTGTACTCATTCACCTTACGGATAACCGGGTATGGTCCCGACCAGGCAGCCATCAACTTGTTCTCCCGAGTGGGTTTGAGAACAAGCACCTGCTGTCCTGGGATGAAATCCCTGCTACGGGCATTCCGGTCATACCATCGCTTCTGCTTGGTCTGAGCGGCCCTGAGGTGGTCCTGGGCCACCCCCATGAGCATCTCTAACCGGTCTCGGAGATCTACTACATACTGGATCACTGAAGCATCAGTAGCAGTAGCCTCCCCTTCCCATCCCTCACGGAATAGGTCCAGAGGTCCACGTACCCTGCGGCCATATAGTAGCTCAAAGGGGGAGAAGCCTGTAGATTCCTGCGGTACCTCTCGGTAGGCAAACAGCAGGTGCTGTAAATGAATCTCCCAGTCTTTCCCCTCAGCCTCTATAAAGGTCCGAAAATCTGCTTCAGGGTCCCGTTAAACCTCTCACATAATCCTCTCTGCAAAATGGTGCCTGAAAAGGCGGGAAAATTAAACAAAGGGCTATAATCACTATTCAACTATTAACCCTTGCCCTCCCGGATGGGTCCCAGTGTGTGTGTGTGGTGCAGACACTTACATGATAATAAAGCATGGGAACAGGGGAACATACATTTTCATGTCATAGCAAGGTGCAAACCACATTCCTGGACCGCAGCCCAGTTAACCCCTTGCCTCCCTGGTGAGGTCAGGGGGTGGCCATATGGGGTGCAACCCCTTTAATACCGGGCCAATCCCCCTCTCCCTCTACAAGCTTGCAACAGGCTTATCAGTTAGCCGAAAAGTCCTCTTCCCAGCTAAACGCTAACAATAAAAGACGATATGGTCATAAGGTTAGACATCGGGAGATTCGTCCTGGAGACGCTGTGCTTCTCCGCAACCTCGGAATCCACGGGTAACATAAATTGGCCGACCGTTGGCGAGATGGAGTGTTCGAAGTTGAGTCACAAATGCCGGGCCTCCCAGTCTACCGCATAAAAGACATGGATGGCCGGGTAAGGAATCATCTCCTACCTATCCCACAAGTGGGGGATTATGACACAGAGATACCAGCTACACCTCTGGACGGTGAGCCAGCAAGATTGGGAGACACCGAAGAAACTATAAATGAGACCACTGTGGATTCTATGGACAACCATAGATGATCCTATGTAGGGACCCTCTCAAAGGGTACATCGAAGTCAGGGGGCACCTCCCGGAGGAGCTACGGGTAAAGGGCCCAGATGACAAACACCTACCCCGGTGGCTCCAATGAGCCAACCTTTGGACCCAAGAAGTCCCTGCATTGTACCACGAAGAGACTTTACAGAGACATTAGTACCCCCAATGGGAGAGGCTGAGCCTCAGGGCTATGATCATTACTCCCCAGAGGGAGTCAAAGAAGGGCCCCGCAGAAGCCAACAGACTAGGTACCCTCCAAACCGAGTAACCTACAATACAATTGGGACACCCCACTATGAGGCTCAGCAGTGGACTCGTAGTAAGATTAAGTCGGTCATAATTATGTTTACTGAAATGTATAACCGGATTTAAAGGCGATTAATGTGATAAGCTGTATCCCCGAAACGGCATCTTTATTATATAACGCCTTGTGTGGTTATATTATGTGTTACACTGTGCCCAAGTGGGATCGTTGGGATTTTCACCAGGGGGAGAGTATAACAGTGTCCCCCCCTGGGTCCCGCTTACCTCCCCTGCTGCGGGGGAGGTTGCTGAGCGGTGCACATGATCAGGGAGGCGATCGAATCGCCGGTGGCTCCCTTAGCAGGGCGCCACCATATTGAATGAGGTAGCGCATGCCCAGAGCAGGCTCCATAGGGACTACAGCCCCCAGGATGCACCGGGGCAACGGGACACATGGGCTGCAGCAGCCAATAGGGCACCAGTATTCCTTGCAGCAGAGAATGATACTTTACGCGCGCTAGAGACCACGCCACTCGGAGCTGGGGCGAGGAAGGGGTAGGGTGTGCATGTGCAGGGTGTCCGTGACCCATGCACTAGGCCAGAGACCCCTTAGGCCCAAGCTAGGCTCAGGCTCCCACATAGATTGTGGCTGTGCTAGGGACTTGCCCTTAGATAGTGACATTGCCCGCTTAGCACCCCAGTTCAGGGACATAGCCAGGACGGTGCTGCGGACTGGTGATCTGGTGGTCTGGGACCAGACCACCATATTAAGAGACTATCTGCAAAGGTGATACACTCCTCGCGGGAGGGCACCCCACATGGAGGCAGACGTCGTCACTGACAACCGCCGTCGCTGGATCCTATCCTTCAGTGTGGCATTACCGGGTGTCGGAGCACCGGGCAGGTACTACAAGTGCACCAACTAGAAACACGTTAGTCTTCCACATTTGGGCGGGAGTTGCTACTTGTGGACACCAGGGTGGTTGGGTGCCCTAGGGCCCCTCAGGACTTTGTGGGACTATATCGCCAGTTTGTGGACACAGGGTTGGTGGTTACTGGAGGGCACGGTCGTGCGTGACCGGGTGTGGGGATCTGTGTATATATATATATGTTCAGTATTCTTTCGCATGCAGTGAAACTGTTAGACGTACCAGTGTGTGTTTTGTTGCATGGGGTTCCTGTAACAGGGTTATCCCACATAATAGGATCCCGAACAGGTGGAGGTGTTACCGAGTACCTGCTCAGGTACACCCCAGGCTCAGGCCTCCTGTGAGCCGCAGGTGAAGCAGCACATACGCCGTAGCCGCCATATCTCCCAGGGGGTGGGGGAAAGTGCGCTACATACAGTTGTTAGATTTTGTGAGGACCATGTAAGGCGGTGTAAGTACCGTGTCTGACAGAGGAGACCACCCAAGTCTTACGGGGGTCTTCCTTATTAAAATCAGGAAATAAAATGTTGGTAAGGGGGATAACCTCCTTTAGGCACCACAATAGCCAATGCTGCCTAGTCACTAAAAATATTCCATGATACCGAGCTGCACAATGTGGAATTGTTTTTACTTTCTCCCTGATAATAGTTCCTCCGACACTATACAAGTCAGTAACTGATGAAGAGATGTAGTTTGCCCAAATTTCTTACATAGGGGCATTCACATGTGTGTATGTGGCAGTATACTAGCCTTTGCATTAGTAGATCATCTGCTCTGTGTGACCTTGTACAAGTGACTTGTGGGCTTCAGATGCTCACAATTAGACTGTGAGCTCTTGGGCCCAGGCTCAGCTGCCTGTGTGCTCTCCTTTTCTGGGTGGGGACAGGTAACAGGGAGAGAGGTCAGTGTGACTGGATCAGGACTTTCCCAGGGAGGAGCTGGGAGGAGCCAGAGGCTGAAACTTCACAGGAAACGAAACAGAAAGTGAAAACTTTTATACACAAAGCGCCAGCTGCCCCCACTGCCGGTCACACCCTGCCCCTCGTACCCTGCCCCCACTGCCTGTCACATACTGCACCTTATACCCTACACCCACTGCCTGTCACATACTGCACCTTATACCTTGCACAGAACCTCCCTGAACCTCACACTCAGCTCACAGGCTCCCTCTGACTCACACACACACTCTGACTCACACTCATACGCTCCCTCAGTCTCACACTTACATGCTCCCTCAGTCTCACACTCACAGGCTCCCTCTGACTCACACACACACTGACTCACACTCATACGCTCCCTCAGTCTCACACTCACAGGCTCCCTCAGTCTCACACTCACAGGCTCCCTCTGACTCACACACACACTGACTCACACTCATACGCTCCCTCAGTCTCACACTCACAGGCTCCCTCAGTCTCACACTCACAGGCTCCCCCTGACTCACACTCACAGGCTCCCCCTGACTCACACTCACAGGCTCCCCCTGACTCACACTCAGGCTGCCCTCAGTATGGGGGACAGCAGCACATACCAGTTCCCTGTGGCCCTGCAGTGGGATTTGGGGCCCGAGAGACTGAAACAGCTGAAGAACAAGCTGCTCCTGTACTTCCAGAGCAAGAACAAGTCTAATGGAGGGGAGTGTGTCATCAGAGACATGGACTGCAGCCTGGGGTCCATCCTCATACACTTCAACCAGGAGACAGGTACAGCGAGGGG
>WSYH01003443.1:0-67252 GCA_036426205.1 Ascaphus truei
GTCTCAAAAAATCAGATTGAAGTATGTGTTCAAGGTCAGAGAGGCGAAGGCTGCGTGCATATAGGATAAGATCTAAGGCCTCTCACAATAACCCGTTAGGAATATTAATTCCTCATCTATCCGACATAAGTATAAAATATAGTCTACCAAGACCCCTAATACAGAGTTACCCACCTTATACGGGAGCAGCTGCCAGACAAGTATAGTAAATGTATCTTATTTCTTTTGCCACTGGAGGGCAGCGTGCAGTTACACGGAGTGGCGCCCGTAAGGACGACGTGCCAGTTAGACGGAAGGAGAAGCGCACACACTTTTATGTGAAACGGATATATTTGGGGAGGGATTTAGGAGTCTGAGTGAGAAAATTATATTTTGTCACAATGGAAAAATGAAAAAATTAACCATTTAAATATGCACAGATTTTATCCCACTTTTGGAAATTAGGGATGTTGCCTAAAAGTTTGAGAATGCATCAAGTGCCACCCCTGGGCTTTAATGAAGCAGCATTTGTGGGCTAAGGGGAACAGCATTCTGTATAAAGGTATTTTGGACTCGATATAAATAATTGAAGCCAAAAACTAATATTAAGTAAATTGAGAATGGAAAAAACTTCAGCACAAACGTACAGAATGTGATATTCTGAGAGATCTTAGAGATGTTATCAAATCCCACAGTGAATATATAGAAAATGTCTGTATAGAACGAGTCAAACAAGAATATGCCAATAAAACGTTTAATTGGGAGATACAGGGGCCACAATTCAGGTCATTTAGCTGAAAGAAAGGAAGCCGGTCAGCCGTTCAGCCGTTCAGCCGGTCAGCCGTTCAGCCAGTAGAGCAGGTCAGCCGAAAAACATTAGATACCTGGGGATCAACGTCACCAAGTCCTATAATACGCTATATCAGGCAAACTATCCCAAATTGGCACAGACTCTGAGAGGGGACCTCAAAAGATGGTCCACCCACAATATTTCGTGGATCGGAAAGATCCACTGCGTTAAGATGAACCTGCTTCCACGCGTCCTAAACCTCTTCCAAACCCTCCCAGTGCCGATAGGATTGAAGGATTTCCTCTCACTTCAATCAGCTATAGATACATTTATCTGGGGAGGCAAGAAAGCGAGGGTGGGAAAACAAATTATGCGTAAACGCACGGAAGCTGGAGGGTTGGCGGTACCTTGTTTGTTGTCCTACTACAAAGCGGCGCAATTATGCCAAATCGTGCAATGGCACACGAATCCAGACTCAAAGAGATGGGTCGCCCTAGAAAAGGAGCTTTGCTCCCCTGTAGCTCTGGAACACTTAATTTGGCTCCCCAAAAAGGCACGGATTAGTGCCAAAATGCCGCTATCCTCCATGACCAACTCACTCTCGGTTTGGGAGGCCACACGGATGAGATGTAGTCTGACCCATAAAGCGTCAGGTATGACCCCACTTTGGGATAACCCACTTTTTGCTCCGGGCCGGACCAGCGCAGACTTTACTATCTGGAAAAAAGGCAAAATAAACAGGCTAATAGATCTGGAGGGATTACGAGGCGTTCAGACATTCGATATACTTAAAGAATACCAAAACATTCCCAACGCCGAGTTCTTTAGATACCTCCAGCTCAGAGCGTTTTATCAATCAGTGCAGCCCCACACCCCAATGACGAATTTTGAACAGCTCTGTCGTTTAGGGACATCCACCAAGGGACTCACATCGCAGATGTACAGGGAAGTAATCGGTTCTAGTAAGACAGTGACGGACAAAACAGGATACATGATTAAGTGGGAAAAGGACTTAGGGGAGGAAATTGATGTAGAGGAGTGGACAAAAATCGTGACGGCGACTTCAAAAAGCTCAATGTGCACGACTTTGAGGGAGAATGCATATAAAGTTATGATGAGATGGTACCACCCCCCCACTAAATTAGCTAAATTTCTGCCCAGCTACTCCCCATTGTGCCCAAGACAATGTGGACAACAAGCAGACTTGTTGCACATGCTGTGGTCTTGCCCCAAACTTACGCCGGTCTGGGATTAGTGATTGGCTGAATAGGATCCTCGGCACATCCACCCCCGTAGACCCATGGCGGTTCCTTTTGAACAGGCCGCAAAAAGATCTCTCCAGGGGAGCAAATAAACTGGCGGTACATTTCGCAACGGCGGTGAGGGGGGAGATCGCAGCACGCTGGAAACAAAATGAAATCCCAATAATCGCTAAGATCAGGAATCGAATTTGGTCAGTTTGCCAGATGGAGAAATTGACGAGTCTGGTCAATGACACTGGCACAAATTTCTTAAAAGTCTGGTCACCATGGTTGGCACAGACAGACATACAGGGGGTAGATAGGGCCACGAGTTGGCACTGATAGACGTAAAATGCATTCTCCCTTAAAGAGGCCCTGAGAAACCTCGACGGTCCACGAGCACACGCAGTTCATAGGTGGACAGAGAGTGTGAGGTGCAACGGTTGCACACCGGACTCTCGGTTTTCTCAGATGCAGAGAGCCAGCGGTCACACGTTTAGAAGCGGAACCTCGGTCGGAGGACCCCTCCCACCCCCCCCCCTCCATCTCCCCCTCCCGGCTGGGAGCTAAATGTAGTCTGTCGGTTAGTCTGTTTGTCTCCCCGTCTGTCCAAAGTATACAGATACTACACATGCTGCATGTTTTCCACTTGCAGGAGGCACGTTTCCCTCCAATGTTTATCATGAATGCATGACATGTATGTACTCACACAATTCAAAAATAAAAAAATTTAAGTTGAAAATGTCTGTATAGAACGAGTCAAACAAGAATACGCCAATAAAACGTTTAAAGCTGCAGTTCAGTCTTTTTTTTTAATTTATTTTTTTACTTCAATAGTTTCATGTGGGCAATCTCTAATTACCTAAAGAACTGTATAGCTGCAGGTCAATTCGTTCTCCATGTATTGATAGGCGAAATTTGGTGACATAATTAGTGAAGGGATCTGTTTTTCTTCTGCTTCTGTCACTCTTAAAAAAAAAAAAAAATACAAAAGGATTATGGAAAATTCTTAAATTCTGCAGTATAGTGGTAAAAAAAACTCCAAAAAGTACTTATTTTTGTTGAGTATCTCTTGAATCTGGAGAATTTACACATTGTGCATGAAAATAGATCCTTGAAATGCCTTTGTTGATTCTATTTCTTGTTCTTGCTGTGTCTGTTGAGGAAATAGAGGGACTGGAATCCTGTGCCATATTCCAAAGGTCACAATATTGCCAAACCTCTTATTTTTTCATAGTGAAGCAGGCTGGATTCTCATCTCGAAAGAAATAAACTTCATAGCATACAGTTCATCTGATCCCTATTATAGAAAATGTACTGTATGGATTGGAATCTTTTGTCCCAGTATGCAGTCAACCTGGTTGTTTTTGCAGAATAAATGTGAACTGGAATCATATAGTATGATGCATATTTCATTGCCTGAAAACACATGTGATGCATTGCATCATGTTGCGTACCTGATTGATACAATTGAAATTTTAACAGAATTATGTGCATTTTCTATTTTGTTGCTAGGAATAGAAAATATCAATTATTAGTTTAATATATTTTATAATAGCCATACTGTGAAAAAAATACATTTTGTTAATGTTCCTGTATATAATAAAACATCTGTGTTCAAAAATACATAGCAACTTAGACCATTTTTAATTCTGTACTTATCATAGAAAAACTATTTAGGCTTTATGTCAGGTTCAGGGAAAAGGGAGACCAAAAAGCGCACCAGCACAAACGGAGCAGGAAGAAACCAGAACAAAAAAATGATTAAAAGGGCACTTTAATGTGGCAAAAGACCCATCCAATGCATTTCGAACGTCGCAGCGTTCTTTTTCAAGGATAAAACACAATGTGATAACATCCATTATATACCCTCTTACCTGTGGGCCATTTCGCGCCAAAAATCAGAACCTGATGACGTCATAACAGAGCGACTCAGTGCTGATCTAAGGGCAAAAGGAAATACCAAAGGCAGTGTGGCCATTTTGGATGTGGGCAAACATAGGAACACAATAACAAAGCTTTATTGACCATTCCAGCAGAACAAAATACATTGCTGCTAACTGGACAAGCATATTTAAACGAAATAAAGCTATATTTATTTTATGTCAGGTTCAACTTGGCATACGAATTTGGCAAATTGAACCAAGAGATCAAAAAAGACCCTCCAAAGATGCACTCTATGATAAATCACTGATAAATGACTTAACCAGCCAACTTACCAGCCAACTTATGGTTTCTCTAAAGTAGGGTCCATGTTAAAATCACAAAATAATACAATTTTATTACATCCAAAAAATATTATGTGACATTGTGAAAAAAGAAGAACATAAAATTCTTAAAAATCCCCGTAACGGAGTAGTAGAAATTCTCTTAGTATAGGAATATTTTAACTATTATAGTTTTACAATTTCTACTGCGACATACCAAATTCCATCTACCAAATAGATGTGTTGTTTGACTGTTAGAGACTCTGGGTATATGACTCCTTAGCTGTAGTTCTATACTGTATTATAAAGAGTTATTCTGTTAAATATACAATTATGACACAAAAAAATCCGTTTTATTAAATAACCGTCAGGTGTTTAGTTTGTGTGTCTGAATATGGGACTCTAATTCCCAGTGTCTCGACAAATTATGTAAAGATTCTGCCTCAATAGGTCAGTATAGTGAATCTATTACATACTGTATAAGCCTATTTGTTAGAAATAGTGTTTCCTGCCCATAGGAAATACAACAATGTTCATAAGTGTGTTATCATCTGTGGCTCCTGATATATTAGGAGCTCATCATATCACAGTGTCAGCACACATTATATTGTAATTTCACAATGAAGAGTTTTAATCCTGCCTCGGCGGGTCAGAAAAAAACGTGGCTGTTTGAAACAGTATATTCCTATAGGTTCTCAATAATCTATATATGCACTCTCATTCCAATTCTGACAGAAGCCTATGATGAATATTCTCTGTGAATAACATTTTGATGTCAATATCTCCAAAGAAATACCATAATAGATTATTGCGTTATTCCTGGTTCACTTGAAACAGCCCTATTTTCCATGTAAGACATTCATGAAACACAGACTTCTATACTGTATCTGCATGTCTATTCAGTACATAAATAGGAGCGCTATTTTAAACAATGAAAACAGTCAAACAAATCTGCCTCGGCGGGTCAGAACACTCAAAGTCCCATTCTACAAGCCGTATTGTCAGGCACTGATGTCGGGCGTTGGTGTCGCGCTACGATTACGTCACGACGCACGTTTCACGAGATTAACTCGCTTCTTCAGGTGGGGAGGAGTCTGGCATTCGGACACTACAAGGGGGATATTTATACTCCCTTAGTTAGATGCGTGACTTAGTACTTCCTATTAGAATGAGTTATGTCTCTCAAATATTATGTGTTGCCGATCGGATACTATATATTGTATTGAATTAAAAATTGAATTAAAAATTGGAAGACAGTGATCACTGCTGTTAGTAGGAGGTAATGATGAAAATTTCTTAACCTAAACGGACTAGATGGTAATCAAATAGGGGTAGTAGTGAATTTCATATAAGGAGATAGTAATAAGACTCATAATGGGATATCAAACTGAGGGTTTCATTATATTGTAAGTGTGTGATTAAACTTAGGATCTGCCCTCTATTGCCCAATATAGTTCTTTATTATCAAATATATAAATAAATAAAGTGAAACATAAATGTGAAGTGAATAATTGTTAGGTGTTGGGTGATATTATAAATGACCATATTATGTATTAATGTAGGAATGTAACTAATAAGCTAAGTGATCTGCCCTCTTATGGTCAATACAGATCATAGTTATAATAATAAATAAATTAAATAAATTAGGTGTTAGGTGATATACTATTAAACAACCATAATGTGTATTAGTGTAGGAATGTGACTAATAAGCTAAGTGATCTGCCCTCTAATGGTCAATACAGATCATTACTGATATTAAACTATATACCAATCCCCCAATCTAATTCTTTTTGCTTAATAGTTGTTATAAATAGGATGAATAGATGTAGCCCTCATTTAGTCCCTGTGGAGCAAGTGTTTGTAACTGGAAAATCCAACGACACTCCCTTTGTAATAATCTTTTATTCCAATTACCTCTCCTGGGGCCCAAAGTGACATGTTCTATACCGGCAAACTTAAGTGTGTTACTATTCCCATTATGGGTGTGCAATACATGTGTTGCAACCGGAGTCTCTCTGGAGTTTCTTATATCTCCCAGATGTTCTGATATTCTTGTTTTAAGTTGTCTTTGTGTTTTTCCCACATAGGCTACATGTGATTAGATAAATTACTCCTGTTGTTTGACAATTATTCTGGTGTGATGGAGGTAATCTAACCCTCAAGCCTCTAGGTACTAGGTTTAAGGTATTATAATGTTTCAAGCTTGTTACCTCCCACCAGATTTTTGTCTGTTTGGTATATGCTTTGTCTAACTCGTAAAAGTAACTTTTTATATCTCTTGTCCTGGTGTTTTCTTCTAATAAACAGTCCCCGAGAAAATATCCACAGCTTCATTTGTCCATAAGTCAAAATCTTGTCTGGTATTTAGAAATCCAGTCATTCTTAGTTATTCAAAATATCAGTATATCGTATATGGTATTTAAATTAATGTTAATATCAATATCTCGTATATGTCATTAAAATTAATAACTGTAGTTCAACTCAAATAGAGTGGGAGCTAGAATAGAATGATGGGACACTAGACGTCCCTATATGTGATAGAACAATTTTGTGTTCTATTATGCTCTCCTATTGGTACAATTGATGTTTTACATATTTTGAAATCAAGGTGCAATAGAGGTAAAATACATATACTGTATTGACAAATTGATCCAAGAGATCAAAAAAGACCCTCCAAAGATGCACTCTATGATAAATCACTGATAAATGACTTAACCAGCCAACTTATGGTTTCTCTAAAGTAGGGTCCGTGTTAAAATCACAAAATGATAAAATTTTATTACATCTCAACCACATTTCTATACAGGAGGTATATTTTTCTTTGTCTGCCATGAAGACCACAGTCTCCTCCCACCAGCCTAGATATAGATTTGCAAAGGTGAGAGCACATGTGGTCCCCATGGCAGTACCCTGTATTTGCAAGTAGATGCACCTATCAAACAAGAAGAAATTGTGGTTGAGAGTATATTCCAACAGTTTATTTACGAAGTTGTTATGAGGTACGGAATGTCCATCCCTTGCCTTCAAAAAATGAGTAATGGATTTTAACCCTTCATTATGAGGAATACTTGAGTATAGACTCTCTACATCAAGGCCCACCATTAGGGTGTCATAATCCAAAAATATACCATCTAATTTCAGTAGTATATCCTTGGTATCCCTTATGTATGATGGTAGAGCACTTACGAAAGGTCTCAGGAATTGGTCTAGATAAATACTTACATTTGATGTTACATTCCCAATTCCTGATTCTATTGGTCTGCCAGGTGGAGGTTTTACTCCTTTATGGATTTTGGGTAATTGATAGAAGGTCGGTTTTTTCTGACCCGCCGAGGCAGGATTAAAACTCTTCATTGTGAAATTACAATATAATGTGTGCTGACACTGTGATATGATGAGCTCTTAATATATCAGGAGCCACAGATGATAACACACTTATGAACATTTTTGTATCTCCTATGGGCAGGAAACGCTATTGATAACAAATAGGCTTATATGTAATAGATTCACTATACTGACCCATTGAGGCAGAATCTTTACATAATTTGTCGAGACACTGGGAATTAGAGTCTCATATTCAGACACACGAATTAAACACCTAACGGTTATTTAATAAAACTGATTTTTTTTTGTCATAATTGTATATAAACAGAATAACTCTTTATAATATAGAACTACAGCTAAGGAGTCATATACCCAGAGTCTCTAACAGTCAAACAACACATCTATTTGGTAGATGGAATTTTCTATGTCGCAGTAGAAATTGTAAAACTATAATGGTTAAAATATTCCTATACTAAGTGAATTTCTGCTACTCCGTTACAAGGATTTTTAAGAATTTTATTTTCTTCTTTTTTCACGTCACATAATATTTTTTGGATGTAATAAAATTGTATTATTTTGTGATTTTAACACAGACCCTACTTTAGAGAAACCATAAGTTGGCTGGTTAAGTCATTTATCAGTGATTTATCATAGAGTGCATCTTTGGAGGGTCTTTTTTGATCTCTTGGATCAATTTGTCAATATATGTATTTTACCTCTATTGCACCTTGATTTCAAAATATGTAAAACATCAATTGTACCAATAGGAGAGCAGAATAGATCACAAAATTGTTCTATCATACGAATTTGGAGTAAGATTTACTGCCACCATGACCGTAAGAAAAAGTACTGACGAACTCAGCCTGAGCGCGGCTCGATCCCAGACCCCCCATGGCCATAAGGGCAGTAATGCTTGATGCCCTAAATGGATAACACAGTGGGGTACCTGCTTTCCAATGGCCCACCACAGCATTAATCCTCCTGGGTCAGCAACCAGCCTTTAAGAGCTGCACAGAGATCAGAGAAGAGCAGACTTTATCTGTATCTCTCTGCACAACTCTCACAGGGGGTCATGCACTAAGCTCCGATAAGTTGTTTTAAGAACGCAAAGTGCTCTTAGAACGTGATGTTGTGCTGAACGCGATTCACAGAGACACGCAAACAGGCACTTTGCGTTCTAAAACGGACTTTTTAATGGAAATTTTTCTAAGTCTAACTTTGCTCGTTCGTTACCCTGTTTGCGTTCAATTCTGCCCTTCTGCAGGATAAACTAAGCTACGCAACCTTAGAGTACGCAAAAGTTGCGTTCAAGAAAACAGATCAGCTCAAGACAGCCGCTAAAATAGCTGGACTTAGAAAAATTTCTTTGTTTACATTTTTGCATGCGCAAAACCCATACAACAGGCCGGCGGGTGCCCCTGGCTGACCCTGCGGGGGTCCCCGAGAGAGTCCGGGGGTCCCTCGGGTGTCCCCGGCTGACCCCGTGGGGGTCCCCGGCTCACCAAGCGGGGTTCCCCGTGGGAGTGCGGGGGTGCCCGCGGCCATCCCGGGGTCCCCGCGGGAGTCCCGGGGTACCCGTGGGCCTGCGGTACCAATGTTGTGGTACAAAAATAATAAACAATATTTATAACTAAATACACCCCCCTAACACATACAATACAGCAATGGGTAAAATTACTATTATCCATATATGGATAATAATGCATTTGCCCATTTTAAATACATATAAATTACAATAAATACAGTAAATACATATTACACAATCAGGGCCGTGGGAAACATTTGACCAAAATGTGATGTCATAGGCCTATAAAAGCCTATGTCGTCTCATTTTGAAGCCAGACGCCAAGGAGGGAAGACCTCCCCTCCTAAGAAGATAAGAAGGGCGTGGCGTAAGAAAATGGAAGAAGACTGAGAAGACCCCAAAGAAGAAAAGAAGACCCCAAGACTGACGGAAAGGATTACAAATAGAAGAAAGAAGACACAGTTGTGGATTGTAAGGGTTTATTATTTTATGGTTACCTTTGGATTGGTTCCAGTGCTTCCGGGTCCCCTGGATTTCAGTGAGTGGGCATCTAATGGTAAGTAAACAAAAGAAAAGTTTATTATTTTAACTTTTACAGGTTTTTTTGATTTTTTAATTCATGTGTTTTATTTTTTATTTTCCATTTAATGCCCCTGAATTGATCTATGTGCCTATGGATATACATACATTCAGGGACAGTGAATGGGTGTATTCTATGTGATTTTTGGATGTAAATGCATTGTTTTTATGCTCTATTATTGCCCCTGTATGTTATGTATATCTGTCTATATGGATATACATACAGGGATAATAATTGATTGTTTTGCTAATGTTTATGTTCTTTTCATGTATTACAAATGTATTTAGCAGCTTTATTTATACATTGGTGTGTGTAATGTAATTTTTATTTACAGTAGTAACATGTAATTTTTAATGGTTTATTTCTGGTAGTTAGATTGGATTCATGGTGGTTACTTTGATTTAGAATTTAGTTGGCAATGGTTTGGCTTTAGGAATTGAAAAGTGAATTGTATAATTGATTTGGATTGTAATGTAATTGGTTTAGGAAATTGATTAATTGATTGATGGTAAATGTATTTATGTTGCTTAGTTTCTATTTGATTTTCTGGGTGGCATTGGTGGTTAGGGGACATTGTTCATAGTGTATTTTATTTTGAAATTGATTTTGTATAGTGTTACATGGTGCACAGATTAATTGCATCATGTACACACTCATTGCAATTGTGTGACATTTGAAATACATTTGTCTAGCTGCTGGTTTGTTGGGAGAGGACATATAATTTATTTTTAAAAGTGCTGCTGGATTAATTTTATTATGTGATAATTATGAGATTCAGATTTGATGTTTTTTTGTATTTATGTACTCCTGAAACCATTTATTTGTACTAAGTGTGATATATATATATATATATATATATTATATAATTATATATATATATATATATATTAGATATATATCTATATATATCATCTTTATATATATTATACATATATACATATACATTACATATACTATATACAATACATATACATTACATATACATATACAATATAGATTATATATCATATATATATATATATATATATATATAATATATTATATATATATAATATCCCACTGTACAAATGAATGGGGGCAGGGTGGTGTGACCGGATCCCTCATTGACAGGGGTAAGTAAAACTATTATTATGCTGATTTATGTGTTAATATAATGGGCAAATAATCTTTCTATATATCTATACGCGGATAATAGTATTTGCCCATTCTGTTTGTATGTTTAGGGGGCGGGGGGGGGTGTTGTATATATGCTATGTGTATTGGGGGCAATGTCCCAATAAACATGCTATTGTTCCTTACCCCTTCATTGCCTGGCGGTTCCCCTAAGGTATGAAGCTGCTTAATGTATTTTTATTAATAGTGTGCGAGAGCAGGGGTCCCCTGAGCTGAACCGCATTGATTTCTGCCTCAAGTCCCCCTGCTTCCCGAGTTACAGGGCAAGGTATGGGGCATCGTTGCCAGTGTCCCGCCATCTTTATAGCGTCCCCGTCGCGTCTTGGATCTCTATAAAGATGGCGCCGACACTGGCACCGATGCCCCATGCCTTGCCCTGGTAACTCGGGAAGCAGGGGTTCTCTGAGCAGAATCAATGCGAGACAGCTCAGGGAACCCCCCTTGCTCCCGCACACATTATTAAATGTACATTAATGCAGCTTCATTACAATTGCAGATAGCCGCTACGGTAAGGAATTATTGTTTATTGATATGTGTGTTTTGACGTAGTGTAGATGTGTACGGGGTCTCCAGAGCTGTACCACATTGGTTTCAGCCTCAGGCCCCCTACTTCAGGAGATACAGGCCCCGTTATGGGGTGCCGGTATCCCCTGCAAATTTAAATTGTCCCGGTCACGGACCGGAAGCTTTCAAAGTGCAGGGGATACCGGCACCCCATAACGGCCCCTGTATCTTCTGAAGTAGGGGGCTCCGGACCTGAAACCAATGCGGTTCAGCTCCAGAGACCCCCTGCTCATGTACACTTTTTTTTTAAATGTATTTATTTAGTGTACAATCGCCTGTAAAAGCCTTGCATGAAGATACAGAATCTCCATGCAAATGTTATAGGCAGCTTATTTTTTCTATCAGCTAGCTTATGTGAAGTTTAAGAACTCTAGCAGGGGAAAAAAAGCAACACGTACGCTGGTGGCTGTTTTGAACACTTACGTTAGAAAATGGGCTCAAGGCCTTAGTGAATCGCATCTCTGGCCTCACATTTTAACGGACGTGCTTTTTTTTTCTCTCCGGACGCAAAAGCATTGAGCTTAGTGCATAGCCCCCACAGCTCTTCAACAAACATATTATAATGCGATATATCAAGTTCTGCATCTGTTTTGCACCATTTTACAGAAGTAACCAGATTTACTTTCCCTGTAGCAGCAGGATGAAAAGCAATGCACAGCTGCTCAGGTGACAATAACAGCCTGGACTGTCCACAGAAGGTTTTACCGATCAAGATTCCACGAGTTCCCCAAACAGCGTTGTAACAGGGAACTTATCCCTGTTCAGTAATGTAACTTTAATCTAGCAGTCTGGTAGTTAATTACTAAACACCACCTGCCTGATTAGATTGGTTACAAAAAGCCTGCCTTTGAGACAGGAACTGACTCCCTTTAGCTCTGACTGAGAGCTGACCTTTGGAGCACCCAATGTCTGAGTTCTGCCAGCCCACAAGCAGAGCTGATTGCAAGACACCCAATAAGACTTCTAAAACTGGACGCTGGTATTTTTCTGTGCACGCACGGGTGCGGTTTCCAGTAGAGCAGAGAAGCTTACTCTACAGCTGATAAACAGATAAGACTTTCATTATTAAAGAGACTGCTTATATCTGCTTATTTTCATGCTATATGTTTTGGGGCTGCGAGACAGGCTTAACTAGTGGAGATGTGAACTAATGGCATAGGATCTTCACATAGAAATACTCCCAAGTGAAATGGAAGCCGGTGTCCCCCCCCCCCCCCCCTGTGTTTGGATAATTTCCTGATGAAAAGGAACAGGCACAATAAAGCCTATTATAATTTGACATTATAAAGCCTCCTAATTGTGTACCTCTGTGAACGTCCGTCTACAAGCGTATACATTAAGTTAAAGAACATTCTTCGTATATTTGACACAGCTACACAATGGAGAATTATGTTAAAACACTCTTTGCTTTGATACATGCACTGTATCTATTTTTGTTTTTCTCTGCTATGGTACTACAAGCATACAAGTGTAGCACTGTATCCCCCCCCCCCTCTGGGAGATCTTAAGGCTGCTACCGGTGTTGTGGTACTTGCATACCTGCGATGGTCCAGGAGATGCTGAGTGGTCCGCGATGGTATGGGGAACAGGACAGGCTTTCGTTGGCTTCTCATAGTTCGCTCTTGGTGTCAGTGCCTCCAGCTCCAGTGGCTCTAGGGTAGCCAGAGACAGTCTCCCACTGTTGCACATTACAGACATACTCCTACCCAATAGACTGAGAACTCAGGCAGGAGTATATTTGGAAAAAGGGTACTTTCTTGCAGTCACTGGCAGATGATACACACACAGCAATGCAGATGCTGATCAGAGGTTTCCAGGCCTCTGGATGGTGCATGATCTCAGGTAGTATTGAGGCCTAAGTGTCAGTCTTGAGGCCTTTGTGGCAGTAGATGTTCACCAGCCCCCTAGCGGCTGGAATGGGCACACACATTGCTGATTGGAGAGACTCACAGCCCTTCCTCCAGTCTCCAACTACAGACTGGACTGCCCAACAAATTTTAGCAATTCCCTCTGACATCAAGAAGGGGAGGGCATAGTGTCTGTACCACCATTGGCTATACACACACACACACACCATGTCACCTCCTCTCCTGTTAATCAGAGGAAAGCAGAAAGGGGATCAATAGCCCTGGATCACCCTGTCACAGTCTGCAATACCTATCAGGGCTTGGATGACAGGAGCAGAAGGCAACAGGACCAGCCATGTTACACAAGATAAAAGCTATATTTGATTGCAGCTTCTCAGTTATTTTTTTTAAACAATTTAGTAACATTATCAGTATGTTACATTTCAATGGAAAAAGATACATGAAAAGCAGATCTATCACTTACAGAAAGAAACTTTTTCTATTTTGCATACATATTTTATTTTATGTTGTGAAAAAATAATTTGGTTTGTAGAAATAAAAACATTCAGTTTCTAAGATTGTGTACAGTATGTTAGCTCCTCATTAGATAATACTGTAACTTTCTCTTCTCTTGGAAGCACTTCCTTGATCCTCACTCACTGTTGACCAGTTTATTGACTATAGTATAGAGGAGTTTATACAGGATAGATGAACTACATGTAACACACCTATATGTGTGGGCAGTACTACTCTCCCGGTGTTGTGTTGGTACACATGGGTACCTTCCTGGGTAGTCAGGTATACCAGGGTATGCTAAGACAGGCCACATCCATGGTCACACGATGCAGGACCTCCAACACAATCCCCTTCTCACCCTATGTCCGGTAGAACCACACAGCTGATCCAGTCAGGCCTGGGGAATCCTCCGCTGTGGTTCCATCTGCTCCGCTGGGTCGTCCATACACTAAGGGGGCAAGTCACATACTTTTGGCCGGCCCTGCAATACTTCACTACAGTATAGGGGAAACTAGCTGGGGCCAAGGGGGAACGGGTCTGACCTTGTCCAGGGGCTTGATTAGCTCCCTGGATACTACCTCTACCTTCGCCGGCTCCATCACGACTGAGCACGCCGCTTCCAGTCCGCGGAGGAAATTCTGAACAACAGGACCTCCTCTTCTTGCATCGCCTCCACTTGTGAGGATCCCTGCGTTGGCAGGATAGCCCCTCATGGGAGCCGGTACCAATGTGTACCACCACAGTAGGACTACAGACAAGCTGGAAGAAAATAACTGACCTATCAGGGGCACATAATTGGCTCTCCCAGGATATGAAACAGATGCTGGCCCAAATCACTTAGCTAAAAAAAAGGAAAGAAGAACAAGACAACAGTTGCATTGGAATAACCTGTAGATCAAGCATTTGCCTGTCAGTGCCTGTCCTACCTTAGTACTTGCAGTGAATGTTTTGTATCTGTTATTCATATCTCCCTGAAGATCAGCTCCTTCTACATAAGTCCGACAGACCCCTCCAGCCCAGTGTGCTGAATCCAGAGATGGCACAGAATGTGATTGTATACTTTTCCTTCTTCAAATTCAGAGACGATGGGAGCTACTGCAAGGAATCGAGCCCCCAGCAAGTATGTAGGTATTCACCTGATGCTCTTCCCTGACCACTCCCTAATCACCCTCCAAAATTACAAAGCCCTTAATCCCATCACTGAGGCCTTGCAGAAAGCTGACATAAAATATAGATATATACAGACATCGCTCAGCCCCTCGGTGACTGCACAGAGATTGTTACAATGACTGGTCCTCCAGACCAACTTGATTGAGGCCCTGACACCTAGAAGCCCTAAGAGCAAGTGCCTACAGCCCACCTGTACCAAGGTGCTGCAATAGGGCTGTATTCCAGTGAACCCAAAGACTGACATCTATCCCCACCACCAGAGGAGTCTCACAGCGGATGCTGAGGTGCAGTTGTATACTAATCCTATGCTGATCCTGTGGTAGAAATTAGAGATGTACCCAATGAGAAACCCTCAACAGGGCCCAGGAAGGTTGACTCCGCTTGACTTGACTTGACACAGTAGCACACTCCCTTTGATTTACCTGTGTCGATAGAGAAAGAAGACACAGCCTATGCTTCCCTGGATAGGTTAAAAAATGGGTCATTTGTGTTATGGGTCATTACAAATTTGTTTTTTCCAATCTTTTTCCTATGCCTATGCTCAATTTTGCTCAGATCAGTTCTCTATGAAGTTTCAGCTAGTCACTTCTCATCAATATATAGTATTCTAGCTCTAGGCCAACACACTGTGGCTTTTATTGTCAGTACGTTTGTTCTCATTTGTAAAGTATGCTGCCTCTAAATGCAATCTCACACAATGTTAAGGGACTGAATAGTCCTTATAAGCAAAGACTAGCCATGTCAAAATATAAAAAAGAAGCAGCAGACATAGTGATGCTTCAAGAGGCACATTTCAGCTCCAAATCGGCCCTGAAGTACTTCCATAAATAATTCACACAAATCTTCCTAGCATCAGCTCCTTGTAAAAAAAAGATTCACACTGCTAATTAACAAAATTGTCCCATTTAAACTGCACCACATCAGAAAAAACAAACAGGGTAAATTCATATTTATGAGGTATAATTAACGATTTCCCCATTACAATAGCCAATATATATGTCCCAGACTTGTTCAGTGCCCCTCCCCTTTTTTTTTTAAAGAACTTTCACTATTTTACAAGATTTTAAGAAGATATCACTTGTTAAATAGTTAGATAGTAGATGAGGTTAAAAAAAGGCATACGTCCATCAAGTTAAACCTATACTGAATTTAGACGACAGATAATTATCCTATGTTTGTATTTACAGTATATTGATCCAGAGGAACTCTTATAACGCCTTGGCCAAAGGGTTTAACTAAATCATCCTTGCTCATGAGAATACTAATATTGAAGTATTTAACTATGTAGTTTGTCATATTGGATGTTGCATTGAGCATTTTTTGTCTTTTGTTGTATACATTTTGCCACTCTCCGTAGCACTCCTTCTGACACAAATATATATACAGATGCAGCGGCCGTTATCAAAACATTTCACGATTTGTATTCCTGGGCATACCCAGGTCATGCCGCATGATTTCTTCAAACTTTCCTGCGTTAAGACGCGTGTTTACAAGGTATTTTTACTAGTGCCGGTGCTGGCACATTGCTGGATTGGGATAGGTGTGACTGGTGTGATTGGCGGCATTCTCAGCAGCGTTCACAGAAGAATAATGAGTGAATTCTGCGTGGAATACAGCAGAGTTTACGAAAACGGCTCCGTGAAATGTTCGGATAATGGCCGCTGCATCTGTATATTCTGTATATGGTGTGGTGGGTTCTGGAGTTAGAGCTTGCAGGCACTGTGTGTTCATTAATTTACATTTTCAACTGTTATCAGTTGTTTGGAGGTTGGTGGCCCCTTCTCCCTGGGTTTAACCTCACCCCTTCCTACTTTTAAAGTAGCAGGTTTTACAATGTACCTGTGCAGGGCAGGTCTATTAAGACCATTCTCTCTCCACTGCAGAGGTAAATGAGAATTTTCACAAGTAGTGTTAGGACCTGTAGACTGGTCATGCCATGACGTGCTGCAGGCTTATAATGCTTTGGCCAAAGGGTTTAACTAAATGGCCCTTACTCATGAGAATACTAACAATGAATTATTTAACTATGCCTTTTGTCATATTGGATGTAGCATTGGGTATTTTTTGTCTTTTGTTGAATTGATCCAAAGGAAGGCAAACAAATCCCCCCAGTGAAATACCATCTAACGATATGTAATAAGGGGAAAAATAAATTCCTTCCTGACTCCAACTATTGGCAATCAGATTACTCCCTGGATCAAATTCCTTCCCATGTTTATTTATTTGGTATATCCCTGTATACCTTTCCTTTCTAAAAAGATGTCCACTTTTTTTTTAACATGTCTATTGTATCTGCCATCACAGTCTCCATTTTAACTGCCTTTAAGGTAAAGAACCCTTTCTTTGTTGCTGGCAAAATCTAATTTCCTCCAACCTAAAGGAATGTGCCTGTGTCATTTGTACTGCCCTAGGGATACATAATTATTTTGAAATCTCCTTCTATTTGAATATATTGGTATATAGTTGTCATATTGCCTCTTAGATGCCTCTTTTCAAATATAAACTTATCTAATTTAGTTAGTCTCTTCTCATAAATCAGATTATCCCCCCCCTTTATTAATTAGGTGGTTCTTCTCTGTACTGTACGTTCTCTAGTTCCATAATGTATTTTCTAAGGAGTGGTGCCCAAAATGGTACTCCATATTCAAGTGTGGTCCTACTAATGTTTTATAAAAGGGCATAATTATGTTTACTTCCCTTCCATCCATTGCCTGTTTAATTCAAGATAGGATCTTGTTTGCCTTTGCATGATGTTGGGCACTATTGCTAAGAATGATGTCAATAAGCACTCCTAAATCCATCTCAATCAAGGATTCTCCCAATTCATCCCCATTTAATTTGTAAATTGTGTGTTTATTCTTGTTTCCCACATACATAACCTTACTTATATCTGTATTAAACCTCATCTGCCATTTACTTGCCCAAGTTTCCAATCTCTCCAAGTCCCTCTGGAGAGAAATTACATCCTGCTCTGATTCTACTACAGTACCTTACACAATTTAGTGTCATCAGCCATCCTCAAGGTCATTAATAAACAAGTTAAAAAGCAGGGGTTCCAGTATCGATCCTTGAGGTACTCCACTTACAACTTTAGCCAAATCTGAAAAAGTTCCATTTATGACAACTCTCTGTTGTCTATCCTTCAACCAGTTTTCAATCCATGTGCAAATATTTTGAATGAGTCCAATTTGCTTTAATTTGTACACTAACCTCTTGTGTGGAACCATATCAAAAGCCTTTTGCAAAATCTTAATGTACTGAGCCACATCAACTGCATTACCACATAAACTGCTGTTGCTTCCTCTTGCTGCACTAATATTGCATATGATTCCTCCCATGTAAATGGACAATAATTTGTTTAATACAGCTGCTTTTGTCTTATCTCCAATAATTTGCCTGCCTATATCAAACTGAAAAGGTTCTATATTTTCTTTTGTAATCTTTTTGTTATTAAGGCACTTAAAGATCATTTTAGGGTTGGTCTTACTTTCTATTGCAATCCTTTTTTCATTATCCATTTTTGTTAATTTGATTGCCCTTTTGCAACCTTTGTTGTATTCCTTATAATTCTGATATGATGCCTCCATCCCTTCTCACTTTAAGGGGTCTATTGACTAAACTTCGATAAGTTCAGTACATTGCCGAGCAAGTTTTCATTTTCTTACCGCACTATAACAAATGTGTGTCAAAACGGTATTAACTAAGAAAAATCACCATTTTTTATAAAGTTCGGTAAAAAAATGTAACATCACACTACTTTATTTTTTGTTTTTCCAAAGACTTATCGCACTACTTGTGTTTGCTTAAACTGCAGCCTGGAAGAGCTGCATGGAGTCAGTTGCATCTCACTGCACAGCTCTTATAGGCGATCATGCAGTTTTATTGTAAATTTTAATAACACCGTATTGTAGCAGGGAGTCTCCTGAGCTGAACCGCATTAATTTCAGCCTTGGGGACCCCCTGCTTCCCGAGTTACAGGTCTTGGTATGGGGTACCAGTATCTCCTGTGCATTTAAATGTCCCGGTCATGTGACGCTGGAGATTTAAACAAAACAGGGAGATACCGGCACCTCATACTGGGGCCTGTAATTTGGGAAGCAGTGGTTCCCCGAGGCTCAAATTAATGCGGTTCAGCTCCGGATACACCCTGCTACAATACCCTGTTATTAAAATGTACATTACAACTGCATGATCGCCTGTAAGAGCTGTGAAGGGAGATGCAACTCTCCCCAGAAAGAAAACGATGGCAACATACTCTAGGTCACCCTTTGCTGTATAGCTGCCAATTGGTTAAAACCTGAGCCCCCTTCTCAGAATATGATAGAGAGGC
This sequence comes from Ascaphus truei, assembly GCA_036426205.1. Taxonomy (NCBI): domain Eukaryota; kingdom Metazoa; phylum Chordata; class Amphibia; order Anura; family Ascaphidae; genus Ascaphus; species Ascaphus truei. The sequence continues at coordinate 19,247 of WSYH01003443.1, forward strand.
ATATCTGGAATATAATGCTACTCAAAATAATAACCTCCTTTCTTAGGGAGGAGTGCTCCAGATTCCAGAGTATGGGAGGCCTATACAGGTGACTACCTCTTCTCTCTTATATATAAAAAAAAACACTGGTTTGATTCCTACAGAGTACCATGATGGTTCACATAGATGTATTGCACTGACTTAAATGACAGAATTGTTCTCGTTTATGATTTTCTTTATTTATGGTTTGATTTTACATTTATATTATTGTCGATGGGAACCTGAAAGCACTGGACGGCGGTCCATTACATGGACCACTCATTGTATCATCAGTATACAGAATGTTCTCCCTCTCACTGCTGTTATTCTCCTTCTCTATTCTGTACCCTATGGAAAATACTAAATAAACAGTTTTATAAAAATAATAATAATTTGACACTGCACTTATGTGTTTATGATTGTCGCAGGAGACAAGGCGGTTTACACCTTTTTACCAGGATCATTCATTGACCAAAACAAGATAATGCAATAAATTGTGATTTATTCGCTTAAATAGGTATACACAAAGTGAAACACAAAATACAGATGAAAAGCACACTTACTGGGGTCTGGGGGTCGAAAAATAGACTCTCCTTGGTACAGGGAACTCTAAATAAGAGTTTTACCCTGACCGGGACTTAGCCCAAAATCCTCTTGTTCCCAAATAATTGTGAAGTTCCACACGCCACAGCTCCATTCTCTTCTGAGAACTTGGACTCTTTGACCTGGTGTTCGTACCAAACTCCTGGAACTAAAATCGGGTTTCAATTCCTGCCACTACGTTCGATTATTAGAACTTGGGCGCTAAAAACGGGACTTAGAAGGTGGTGGGCAGACTTTCCTGGCTTGAAATCGAAGCCGGTTGCTCTGCTATTTGTACAGGGGCAACTTTGAAAAGCCCGCCCGCACTTCTGGCACTAGAAATATCAAACCTGATTGGTCAGATGTTTCTTATAGTATTTGGAGATTCATTCACAAAATACTACAGCCAATCAGCATGTGGGAACTTTCTCAGTAGCCAATCAGAGCCAAGCCGGTAAAGAAAGCTGGGTCAGCTATAAATCTGAAATTGCCAAGGGACAGGACATGCACAAGTTTGCATCCTCCGTCCCTGGCTATCTCATGCCACCCATTGGGTCAGGCTCCTCCAGATCTGGCATAACAAATGGCAGTCCAGACGACTTCCATTGTTCCCAGGACATGGGTACTTGAGCCCTATCCTGCCATCCAAACCTCTGACATGCTGTCACATCTCTGGCATCCTCTGGCTACTTTGAAGTCCGATGTCCAGCTGACTTACTGGCATCAATTTGGTAGCCCTGAAAGTCTGTCTGAGTATTAGTTCCGAAAGTCTCAGCTCATTTACAGTGCACAACAGTACATTACAGCACTATTACAGTATTAATAAAAATATATTTTAATACCTTCCTACTGTAAGTTTCTGGGTATGGGGAATAGAATAGAAAAATGCATTTTTATTCCTTCAGTCCAAACACTATCTAAGGGAGACTGGACTCTGAGAGTCCCCTCACAACCTCATATGGTTGGTGCACCCATGAACCCAATATAGGTTCTGGGCTATCTGGGCATTAACTGAGGTATCTCCCTTAACATAGGGACCTCTTATAGTTACAGTGACAATTTTCATCCCTTTGCCCCATTTACATTTCTGGGCTATGCTGAAGCAGGGAACCGTAGCGGTGAGTCGAGCAAGTGTTTTCAAATGGAGATATTGCTGGGACAATGTGCCTACATGTATACGAGAATCAGGCATGATTCCCGGGTACATTTTTAGGGGAACCGACAACTCTGGACACCAACTACCTAGGCACATTCTAATACCAATCTCTCCACATACCCCCCTTGAAATTCATGCCCCAGCAATCCCTGCTCGCTGGCATGCCTGGAAAGGTAAATACACTAAAATTCTTTATTAACGCAAATGACAGGTTATGCATATGTTACTGGGATCAAGAGCTGACTTGTTGGAACCCTTATACTCAGATCAGGGGTAACTAAAAAAGGGCTTGACCTTTATTAAGAGCCCGGTTATCCCCTCACCATCACTCCTCTCTCAAGATGAAGGCTCTGTGTCAGTCACCTCTTCTGGTGGCTCCACCAGCCTGGAAGTCCTTGAGGCTCTTGTGTCGCTGTGGGTGTCCTGTCAGGAGAGCCCGTCAGCATTAACATGCTCACTACCCTTCTTGTACTGCATTGTAAAGTCAAACTCCTGAAGGGCTAAGCTGCAGCAAAGTAATTTGCCATTCTCCCCTGACACTCTCTGTAGCCAACTCAGAGGGTTGTGATCAGTGATCACGATGAATGACCTGCCATACAAATAGGGCTGCAATTTCTTCAGAGCCCAAACGATGGCCACTCATTCCTTCTCAATTGTGGCATAAGCTACTTCCCTAGGTAGCAACTTCCTACTCAGGTAGACAATGGCGTGTTAACCCCCTCCTCGCCCACCTGGCTTAGTACAGCAACGATACCATAGTCTGAGGCATCGGTCTGTACAAGGACATTTTTGGTAAATCAAGTGCTGCCAGGATGGTAGCACTAGACAGTGCCATCTTCAATGCCTGAAAAAAAAATTCACAGGCAGGAGACCAGGCTACCAGAACTGAGAGTTGTTTCTGTGTCAAGTCTGTCAGGGGTTTGGCAATGGCACTATACTGGGGAACAAACTTCCTATAGCAGCCAGTGGTGCCTAAAAACGCCATGGTCTGCTTCTTGATCCTAGGTACTGTCCACTGAACAATAGATTCTACCTTAGCCAGGTCTGGCTTCAGATGCCCTCCATCCACTCTGTGCCCTAAGTATAACACTTCTGCCATACCAAATTTGTAGGGCTCAGTGTTAGCCCTGCTTCCCCGATCCACTACATGCATTAAGTGTGTATCCAATGAATTACTAAACAGTGCAATGTCATCCAGGTATGCCCTTGCAAAACTCTGCATCCCTTCCAATAACATAAATTGTGATTTATTCGCTTAAATAGGCATACACACAGTGAAACACAAAATACAGATGAAAAGCATACTTACTGGGGTCTGGGGGTCGAAAACTAGACTCTCCTAGGTGTAGGAAAATCTAAATAAGAGTTTTACCCTTACCGGGATTTAGCCCAAAATCCTCTGGTTCCAAAATCGTCCGCTCCTTTCTCTTCTGAGAACTTGGATTCTTTTGACCGGGTGTTATAACCAAACTCCTGGAACTTAAATCGGCTTGCAATTCCTGCTGCGACCGCTATGTTCGATTATTAGAACTTGGGCGCTAAAAACAGGACTTAGAATGTGGTGGGCAGACTTTACTGGCTTGAAATCAAAGCCTGTTGCTCTGCTATTCGTGCAAGAGCAAATTTGAAAAGCCTGACCGCACTTCTGGCGCTAGAAATCTCAAACCCTATTGGCTCAGATGTTTCTTATAGTATTTGGAGAATCATTCACAAAATACTACAGTCAATCAGGTCAGCGGGAAATCTGAAATTGCCAAGGGACATGCGCAAGTTTTCCACCTCCGTCCCTGGCTATCTCATGTCACCCGCTGGGTCAGGCTCCACCAGGTCTGGCATAACAAATGGCAGCCCCGAACAACTGTCATCGTTCTCGGGACCTGGGTACTTGAGCCCTTCTCTGCCACCCAAATGGCTTTCATACCTCTGACATCCTCTGGCTACTTTAAAGTCTGATGTCAAGCTGACTTACTGGCTCCAACTTGGTAGCCCTGACATTCTGTCTGAACATTGGTTCCGAATGTCCCAGCTCATTTACAGTACACAACAGTACATTACAACACTATCACAGTATTAATAAAAATATATTTTAATACTTTCCTAAGTCTCTGAGTATGGGGAACAGAATAGAAAAATGCACTTTTATTCCTATCAGCCTTTATTCCCCACACACTATCTATGAGACTTAGACTGGACTCTGAGAGCCCCCTCTCAACCCCATATATGTTTGGAGCCCAATATAGGCTCTGGGCTACCTGGGCATTACCTGGAGTATCCCCCTTAACCTATAGTTACAGGGACACTTTTGATCCCTTTGCCTCATTTACCTTTCTGAGTTATGCTGAAGCAGGGAACCCTAGCGGTGATTCGTACATGCGTTTTCAAGGAGAGATATTGCTGGGACAATGTGCCTACATGAATCTGAGAATAAGGCGTGATTCCCGGGTACAGTTTTAGGGGAACCGACAACTCTGGACCCTGACTACCTAGACACATTCTGACAACAATCTCTCTGCAAACCCCCCTCTTGAAACACATGCCCCAGCAATCCCTGCTCGCTGGCATGCCTGGATAGGTAAAAACCTCAAAAAGTCCTTATTAACGCAAATGACAGGTTATGCATATAACGTTACTGGGCTCAAGAGCTGACTCTTTTGAACCCTTATACTCGGATCAGGGGTAACCAAAACAGGACTTGACCTTTATTAAGAGCCTGGTTACCCCCTCACCATCACAATGAGGGTGTTTGTGGTGTGAAATATGTCGATATGCATGTACTGTAGCTTATATAAAAGAGAATAACAGAGTTTCCCTGTGATTCACTGGTAGCATTGGTAGCATTGGTGTATTATCTCCTACGTTCCTACCAAAAGTAAAACAATAAGGCCTGCCAAATCTGTACATTAGCACGATTCTGCTATTAAGCTTATCACACCAATGCAGTGTAGTCATAGTTGTGTTTATATTTTTGTTGTAAATAATGATTTATATAGTCCAATGAAGCAGTAAGAAAAGCAACATGTCTACATGCAGGAAGTATATATATAATTTCTCTATTGAAATGAAGGATACATCCAGAAAAGCATCACAGTCGTTATATTTACAAATATCCTTTTGAAGTTATTCTGGTTTAAAATATTGTTTTACTACATTGCATAAAATTCTTATATGTAATAATTATTAATTATTTTTTACAGGTGTATTTGACATTTATAGAATCTGACACATGCCATTCCTTCTTATAGACATTAGTTTCATAATTATGAAATTCAGAAAATGGGACTTTCAAAATGTTTCATGTTATTCTGTAAATAAATAAATAAATAAATAAATAAATAAATAAATAAATATAGGTTATTTTAAATGTGGGAAATCCTTTAAAATGTAACTTATTAAAACTTACAGACATGGATTTTTATCAAAACTGTTAAGAGTCAGCAGTAAACCGTGGGGCAGTTAAAAGTATGTGCACAGGGTTTTTGATTAAAAGTACTTCTGCACAAAACTGCAGATACAGTTTAATATTACAATATTTTGCACATCACATTTCTCTATAAATTGCATAACGTGATCATTTTGAAAGTAAGAAAATTTGAATTGCTGTAGATCCCTTGGGTTATTCAGTTTATAATAAAAAGATGTATTATTGATGCGTACCTATGCCCATTAAAATAAAATCACAGGTTATAGAAAACAGAAAATGGAAGTAGTGTTCAATGTTGATGTTATGTAGTTGAAACCATACAAATATTCTATACATTTTCATCTTATCATTTCCCTCCAAACTCTATTAATAATTGAATACTAAAGGAAATACTAACAGGGACAGTAATTCATCCCCTTTAGAGTAACTTACAGAGACTAAAAACTTAATGCAAGTACTTGCATTATTTATTCATTTGTGTAGTGTGCAATTATCAATAGATGGGAACCTTTGAAGGAAATCAATATGAGAATGAAGATGGAATGGAGCAGGTTTGGAAGAAACATGATAAGCTTGCAAGGGAACCTTTCACTGTGCATAATAAGGAAAGTGCTTTCTAAACATTAGATTATTTCATGCTAGATATTGTTTAAATAAAATCATAAACATTTTTTTTCCTTTGTCTTATTTATAGTAAAGTTTTTTTTTCAGAGAAACATCAAAAGATGGCACCCATCTCATTGGTCATTACAACCTTCCTCACCTTGCCTTTCAAACGTGATATATTGATTGTTATGGTTTAGAGAAGGCCACCTAAACACTAGCTTAGGGCAAATAATATAATATTATAATTAGACACGTAAATGTCTTAAATTTGCTTCGTGAAATTGTTTGTGGTTTTGTCTAAAAAATTAGCATTAATACTAAGGGGCCTATGCTATAAGCGTCGATAAGCCACTTATCGAGCACTTATCGGACAAAATGCCTACTGCTATTCAGTAAGACTTAATAAGTGGCTGATAAAGGCATGAATCGCCAAAAATTTCAGCCATCATAAAAAAGTCGCCGGGTGAGGGGCGATAAGCCACTTATTGGCAGGTTCTGAAACTCGTGCAATTCCAGTAGACGCCGAGAAAAGCGTAAATAAAAAACACAGTCTGAGGTTATTTTGAAACAGAATAACACGTGAATTTATTCAAGTCAAGTGCACAACGGAGACAGCTTTGAAAAAAACTCTTTAACAGATAACACGTTATGCCATATATTTATACCCTAAAACCTAAAGCTCCACCCCTTTATGGGGGGGCTTGCACGTCACTAATATTACCTCATTTTGTAATACATAACAATACTAAAGCTGATGTCATTTTGTAATACATAATAATACTGGATAACTGTCTGTAAGCTAAAAATCATTATGGGGTTAAATGTGATGTCAGTTCTGCCACTTGGCACATTGTATGAGAAACAGTTTATCATAGACTACTAACGAGGCTCTCTCATAATATCTGGCCTGTTTACACTTTCAATTTGGAAGCTGATTGGATGAGGAAAGATCAATAAAGTCAGCTAAGAGCGAAAACATTCCATTCTCTCTTTCACACAGATTTCTTCACATAGAATGATGACATTAAAACTCACGAAGACAAGACAAGATGGCGGACTGAAAATAGTCAAACAAAATGGCTGCTTTGATCCTAATGCTGTTATGTCAGACCCCCTAATGTCTCAACTTCGTCACCACGATAAGGTTATTGAGGCCAATCATGGCTCAAGAATGGAGAGTCTCTTCCAAAATCCTCATGCCAGGAAAAGTTGGCGTGAGGCTGGCGAGATGCTGCTGAGAGGAGGCGAGACGGGACTTAGAGTAAAATGATTTTTCCTGCATTGGATTGATGCCGGGAGTCTCCAGAGCTGATACCCATTAATATCAGCACAGGAGACCCCCGGCACGAATCCCATGCAAAAAAAAAATGCATTTACAGGCAACTTCATTACCTTAACTCGAAACTGTTAACTGCTAAGGCAATGAAGGGGTTAACCCCTCCCACAACTCACCAAGGGCAAAATTCCCCCATCACCCACCCCCACTACCCACAATAAACACTAATACCAACCTCCTCTACTCCCACATGATTGATACCAGTGGATTTAGGTGACTGGGTGTCCTCAGGTGGTCCCCATGGGTGTCTGTGGGTCCTTCAGTTGTCCCTGTGGGTGTCCAGGGGTCATCAGGTGGTCCCCACGGGTGCTTGTGGGCCCTCGAGTAGTCCCTGCAGGTGTCCATAGGTCCTCAGGTGGTACTCGTGGGTGTCTGTGGGCCCTCGGGTGGTCCCCATGGGTGTCCAGGGGTCCTCAGGTGGTCCCTGCGGGTGTCTGTGGGTCCTCGGGTGGTCCCTACGGGTGTCCAGGGGTCCTCAGGTGGTCCCTGTGGGTGTATGTGGGCCCTTGGGTGGTCCACGTGGGTGTCCAGGGGTCTGCAGGTGGCCCCCGCGGGTGTCTGTGGGCACAAAGGTGTTCCCTGCGGGTGTCTGTGGGCCCTCAGGTGGTGTCCGGGGGTCCCCAGTGGTCCCCACGGGTGTATGTAGGTCCTAAAGTAGTCCCTGGGGGTGTCGGTCCTTAGGTGGTCCCTGTGGGTGTCTGTGGGCCCTCTGATTGTCCCCAGGGGTGTTAGGGGGTTCTCGGGTGGTCCCAGTTGGTGTCTGTGGGCCCTCTAGTTGTCCCAACAGGTGTCCGCTGGCCTGCGGTACCAATCCTGTGGCAAATTTTTTTTTTGCAATACATTGAAATAAATACACCCCCCCACTTCCTCAACACATACAGCACAGTAATGGGCAAAATAACTATTATCCAGATATGGATAATTGCTAATTTGCCATTATAAAATAAAACATTAGCCAGCCAGCATAAATAAAGTAAATAAACCTGTCTATTTACCCCTGCCATCATAGCCTAAACACCCACCCGGGACTATACCCACCCTCTACCCATTGATTGGCACAGTGGTACATCATACCTATATATTATGGACATGATAAGCCACTATAGTAGCCAATGGTCACCCTAATCAAAAAGCATGAAGGCCAAAAATGCACAATAATAAAATATATATACAAGCACCTAAACACCCCAACAATAAAATAACTAAAATGCCTAATAGTAAGCCACATCAATAACAATTATCTATCTCCAAAACAACACAATAATAAACAGTCTATAATTACAAAACATAAAAATACAATTCAATAAACACCTAGTCAAGCAAACTATTCTAGAAATGAAAGCACTAGCCAACAAATCAGTTGATTAATCTAAACCACTAGCCAACACATCAATTAAAACCAGTAGCTAACAAACTAAATAATTAATTAAAAATGCTAAACAATCGGAAAATGAAATAAAAACAAGCCATCCAAATTACAAACAACTTAAGCCAAACAATAAATAGTAAAAGGAAAAACAACAATTAAAAGAAAAAAATAATTTGTCAAAAAATGCATTGTCTGTCACTGTATTTATCTGTACACTGGCACAGATTAATAAATTATCAATGAAATACAATGTAATGCAAAGAAAAGCAATGAAAAACATAAAAATACAAAAATACAATAAAAAACCTGTAAAAATAAAATTACATACATTGAATATTTTTCTTAACTTATGAAGTGTTGATCCTGGCATTTCTGCAAGCTCTCGTACCGCGACATCATCAAAGTCAATCCAACGCCATTCACCTTGAAGATCTAGAACAGGTAACAAAATTCTTCTTTCTTCTATCTTCTTCTGTCATTATTTCTTTATTTTCTTTAATCTTCTATCTTCTTTCTTCATCTGTCAATTATGGATGATGTCACATCCTTTTGAACTAATGTAACCTATCACATGGTACAGCAACCAATGAGATTGTCTTCAATCTCATTGGCTGTAATACCATGTGATACCATGTCATATAGCCATGTGGTTTTAAGGATGTGATGTACCTCCCTTGGAGATGATGTCACACCCTTAAAAAAAAGGCGGGCACATGAAACAGCATCCAATCAGATTGGAGCTGTACCATCTGACCTGAAAAATGTGACATCACAGGCCCTACATAAGGCCTGGACGCTTCATTTAACAGGAAGAAGACGGCGAGACAACATCTGTTGGGATTTACCATTGGGTTGGATTGAAGAAGGTAATAGAAGATAAAAGAAAGGAGAATTTTGTTAAATGTTCCTGATCTTCATGGTGGATATTGTTGGATTGACTTTGATGATGTCATGGTACGAGAGCTTTCAGAAACGCAGGGTTTCAGGAGGTCACGCTTCTAAATGTAAGAAAAATATTGAATGTACTATATGTAATTTTATTTTTTCAGGTTTTTTATTTTTATGTTTTTCAATGCGCATTGACTAATAATGTATTAATCTGTGCCCATTTAGACAGTAACAGCCAATGCATTTTTTGGCAAAAGCTTTTTTTCTATTGATTGTTGTTTATTCGTAAGGTTTTGTGGTTTTTTTTAGTAAATTGTCTTCAGTTGTTGTTGGTTCGTGGGTCTTTCTGCCTTAAGTTTTGTCTTCAGCAAGTGAAATGCATGCTCGATCGGGTTGAGATCATTTGATTGACTCGGCCATTGCAGAATATTCCACTTCTTTGCCTTAAAAAACTCCTCGGTTGCTTTCGCAGTATGTTTTGGGTCATTGTCCATCTGTAAAGTGAAGCGCCGTCCAATCAACTTTGCTGAATTTGGCTGAATCTGAGCAGACAATATATCCCTATACACTTCAGAATTCATCCGGTTGCTTCTGTCACATCATCAATAAACACTAGTGACCCAGTGCCATTGGAAGCCATGTGCATGCCCATGCCATCACACTATGTGTTTTACAGAGGATGGGGTATGCTTTTGATCATGAGCCATTCCAAGCCTTCTCCATACTTTTTTCTTCCCATCATTCTGGTACAGGTTTATCTTAGTTTAATCTGTCAAAAGAATGCTGTTCCAGAACTGGGCTGGCTTTTTTAGATATTGTTTGGCAAAGTCTAATCTGGCCTTTCTATTCTTGAGGCTTATGAATTGTTTGCATCTTGTGGTGAACCCTCTGTATTTTCTCTCGTTAAGTCTTCTCTTTATTGTAGACTTGGATAATGATATGCCTACCTCCTGGAGAGTGTTCTTCACTTGGCTGGCTGTTGTGAAGGGGTTTTTCTTTACCATCGAAAGGATCCTACGATCATCTACCACTGTTGTCTTCCGTGGATGTCCAGGCCATTTTGTGTTGCAGAGCTCACCAATGTGTTCTTTTTTTCTTCAAATGTACCAAACTGTTGATTTGGCCACTCCTAATGTTCATGCTATCTCTCTGATGGATTTTTTTTGTTTTTTTTGCAGCCTAAGGATGCCCTGTAACACTTGCATTGAGAGCTCCTTTGACCACATGTTGTGGGTTCACAGCAACAGCTTCCAAATGCAAATGCCACACCTGGAATCAACTCCAGACCTTTTACCTGCTTATATATGAAACACCCCAGTAGGGAAAAACCGGTGCACAGCTTCAGTCATGGGTTGAGTAGATCAAAAGGATTTATTATATTAAAAACATGGACAAAAAAATACTGATATTGTCACTCTAACGCGTTTCACACGCAGGGTGCTTTATCAAAGAGTAATAGGTAGCCACTGACTGACATTGTTATAGCACATCTATGACACCTCCTTCTAAGATCTAACCAATCACAAAGATAATTCTAATCTCTGACAGGTGTTAATATGCAAATAGAGGGAGTAGGTCACAAGAAGCAATCAGTGAGTAATCTGAACAAACACTAACAAAACAAAGAGATGGTTATATCTCTATAAACACATATAACATGCACAAACATGAAAAATCATATAAAAATAAATATCAAAACTCAGTCTATCTTAATAGACTACCATGTATTGTGTATATAATATAATAATAATATCTTATGCATTAATTAAATAATCTATAAACTACAAGTGTATTCACACAAGAATTCCTGAAGACCTGATCAGTACTAACCATAAATCTATATAACCTCATATCACGATGCATATAAATTATAAAACAGTTTATCTAATCTAATAACAATATAATAATAATAAATAAATATATATAGTGTAAATAGAAATCATTAATCTAAATCTAACATATCACATACTGTATAACAGAAATATATTGAAAAGAGCATATTGAAAAGAAAACACATATATACATATATATGCATATATGAAATTGATGAACAATATACACACACACATATATGCTTAAATGTATCCTGTATGTTATCAAAGAATTTAAGTTTATTATATTTTATTTCACTAAATTTCTCCTAATATAATAGATGTCATTAATTGATATAGTATAAATAAACTCAATCAACATATCTCATATCAAGAGTTATATCATAAAACATATAACGATTTAGTTTGTCATTTGATTTAGAATAATAGAATCATAATCATAACTATTCATCTAAAACATAGATGAATATAGAGATATCATATTTATCGCTATAAGCTCTTGATCAAAACTGCACCTAAATAACTATATAAAAGACGAAATAAAGACTCAAACTAAAAAATGTTTTAATTCACAATCTATATTAATTCCATTGGGATGTAGTGTATCTAAAATAAAGATCCAATACATCTCTCTGCTATTGAGAAAATTGAGTCTATCTCCCCCACTGGTATCTGGTGCAATATGCTCAAGACCTGAGAAATGAAAATTATTAATACCACCTCTATCACAACTTGTGAAATGTCTAGAGACAGGATGAGACAAAGCTAGTGTGACAATATGAGACAAAGCTAGTGTGACAATTAATGAAAGTTTCATACAATAGACAGGTAACACAGATTACTATGATATTAAAGAAACATTGGAATAAATTGAGACTAGATGATGATCTTAGACCGATTCTGAAGAGAGGACCATGTGTGGTCTTCAAGAAAGCCAATACAATTGCATCTTCATTGTCTCCTAGCCTTTTTTGTTCTACAGATGAATACAACAACATTCGAGGTATTCCAAAGGGCTTTTTTTCCTGCGGCTACTCTAATTTTTGTAGATATGCAAAACCCTTAACGAGAATAAGAAAAACACAATCAAAAGACAGTTATAAAATACAAACTTTCATTAATTGTCACACTAGCTTTGTCATATACACACGTTGGTGTGGATGTGGCAAACGCTATGTGGGTCGGACAATAAGACCTCTAAAAACTAGGATCTATGAACATGTTCGGCTCATCGAAAAAACCTGATACTCATCCTGTCTCTAGACATTTCACGAGTTGGTGACGGAGGTGGTATTATATTTTATTTCTCAGGTCTTGAGTATATTGCACCACATCAGAGGGGAGATAGACTCATTTCTCAATCGCAGAGAGATGTATTGGATCTTTATTTTAGATACACTACATCCCAATGGAAAAAAAGTTAGGAAAAGGAGAGGATGTGGTGAGGAGTGGTGAGTAAAAGGCACTGGCACTGAGAGTGTGAAGCAGGGAAGCCTGGTTCATTCCCAGTGTTGGCTCCTTGTACCTTGGCAAGTCACTTTATCTCCCATGCCTCAGGCACCAAAAAACATAGATGTAAGCTCCACGGGGCAGGGACCTGTGCCTGCAAAATGTCCTCGTAAAGCGCTATGTATAACTAGCAGCGCTATACAAAAACATGCTATTATTATTATTGGGAATTAAAGCATTTTTTAGTTTGAGTCTTTATTTCCTCTTTTATATAGTTATTTAGGTGCAGTTTTGATCAAGAGCTTATAGCGATAATATGATATCTCTATATTCATCTATGTTTTATGATGAATAGTTGATTATTATCTATATTCTAAATCAATGACAACTAAATTGTTATATGTTTTATGATATAAACTCCTTGATATGAGATATGTTGATTGAGTTTATTTATACTATATCAATTAATGACATCTATTATATTAGGAGAAATGTAGTGAAATAAAATATAATAAACTTAAATTCTTTGGGAACATACAGGATACAGTACATTTAAGCATATATGTGTGTGTGTATATTGTTAATCAATTTCATATATGCATATATTGTTTTCTTTTCAATATGCTCTTTTCAATATATTTCTGTTATATGTGATATGTTAGATTTAAATTAATGATTTCTATTTACACTATATATATATATTTATTATTATTATATTGTTATTAGATTAGATACACTGTTTTATAATTTATATGTATCGTGATATGAGGTTATATAGATTTATGGTTAGTACTGATCAGGTCTTCAGGAATTCTGGTCTGAATACAATTGTAGTTTATAGATTATTTAATTAATTTATAAGATATTATTATTATATTGTATACACAATACATGGTAGTCTATTAAGATAGACTGAGTTTTGATATTTGTTTTTATATGATTATTCATGTTTGTGCATGTTATATGTGTTTATAGAGATATAACCATCTCTTTGTTTTGTTAGTGTTTGTTCAGATTACTCACTGATTGCTTCTTGTGACCTACTCCCTCTATTTGCATATTAACACCTGTCAGAGATTAGAATTATTTTTGTGATTGGTTAGATTTTAGAAGGAGGTGTCATAGATGTGCTATAACAATGTCAGTCAGTGGCTACCTGTTACTCTTTGATAAAGCACCCTGCGTGTGAAACGCGTTAGAGTGACAATATCAGTATTTTTTTGTCCATGTTTTTAATATAATAAATCCTTTTGATCTACTCAACCCATGACTGAAGCTGTGCACCGGTTTTTCCCTACTGGTATGTTTCATATACTGGCTTGCATCTACCAGGGAGCACGCAGAGCAGGGGACTTGTGTGTAATTTGAATTCTTCAACTACAGGCTACCGTAGCACACATTATTGTTTAATAGCTAAATGATGAAAACAGTTGTAATGCAGAATAAACATTTAATAATAAAATGAACCAGAAATAAATCAAATGTGTTTGCAGAAACCAGTATCACAAAAAGGCATGTCACAAAGTGAGGGGTGGGGGGGGGAAATAAGGAAAAGGGGAAAAAACATGAAACACAAGGAATATACACAAAAAAACGGAGAACGGAAAGTATGCTAGGGGGGCGACGTTTCGAGGGACTACCTCTTCATCTGGCCCATTCCCCCTGGTCCAAAAGGACCGAGAGGTACTTCCCTAAGCCTCCCTTCCCCTATACCTGGTCAAATCAGACACCCCTGAAAATAGCTAGTAAATATATAGTGTAAGCTAAATACAGCTAAACAGCTAATAGCAGGGCAGCAAGAATCCACTAATGGTACAGTTAAAGCTGAACACAGCTTGCAAGAAAGCAGCTTGCAAATGAGCACCAAGAGTCCATCCAGTCAGTGAAAGGTTAATGAGAAAAATAAATGAAGTGGTCAAACCCTCAGTGGCTCTGCTCCTTCAGCTGCTCGTGTGGAGCTGTTTAGCTGTATTTAGCTTACACTATATGTTTACTAGCTATTTTCAGGGGTGTCTGATTTGACCAGGTATAGGGGAAGGGAGGCTTAGGGAAGTACCTCTCGGTCCTTTTGGACCAGGGGGAATGGGCCAGATGAAGAGGTAGTCCCTCGAAACGTCGCCCCCCTAACATACTTTCCGTTCTCCGTTTTTTTGTGTATATTCCTTGTGTTTCATGTTTTTTTTCCCCTTTTCCTTCTTCCCCCCCCCCACCCCTCACTTTGTGACATGCCCATTTGTGATACTGGTTTCTGCAAACACATTTGATTTATTTCTGGTTCATTTTATTATTAAATGTTTATTCTGCATTACAACTGTTTTCCTCATTTAGCTATTAGACAGTGAGTGCTGGTACTTACGTAGATTTGTTAGTACTATACAGGGGAATAAGGGTCCCCTTTTGTTCCGTGCACCCTGCAATTGCATATATTTAACACCATCAGAGTGCTGTTTATCGTCCCCTTTTACACATTATTGTTTGATCTGGCAAAAGATGACGTCGGTCTGATGTGGGAGAGAGGCTGGAGGTCCAGTGAGGATTCCATGAGCAGAGGAGCAGAGTGCCAAGAGACCGCCGCCGAACAGAGCCACAAGGGAGGGGAGCGCAGATACTCTCTACTCGACATCATCGGTGCCTGGTGTGACGGGCCAGTCGAGATCTGTGACCGGCTAGGATATACAGAGCGGAGCACTGCAAGGCATACAAGATTTAATACAACAGGACTCTCTCCATTCTGAGCCTGCCCTACAAGCCGCGAGTACAGACTCTCTTGGAGAGTAACTGCATGTGATTACACAGCAGACCCCTGTCCCCTGTTAACACAGACTAGTGAGGAACTCTTGAGCACTGGATTTTTTGAGCTATTGCTCTGACATTATCTATTCTTTTACCTGCTTAATTGATGATTAAATAACAAAGGAATAGCCCACACCTGTCCATGAAACAGCTTTTGAGTCAATTGTCCAATTACTTTTGGTCCCTTGAAAAAGAGAGGGCTACATATTAAAGATATGTAATTCCTAAACCCTTCCTCTGATTTGATTGTGAATATCCTCAAATTAAAGCTGATAGACTGCACGTTACACCCATATTCATTATTAAACTGTAACTTGAATTTATTTTGGTACACAGCCGAAATAACAAAACTAGTATGAGTGTCCAATTATTTCCGAACCTAATATATATATATACACACACACACACACACATATATATATATACATATATACAGTGTTCAACAATCCTATACATTGACACGCCCGGGGCGGGTGGATCTAACCCCCAGGCGAGTAAATATTGGCCCAAGCAGAACACGTGCTTGTTTTTTTAAATTTCCCCGCTAGCGCTGAATTTTCCCTGCTCGCGCTGAATAAATAAATAAATAAATAAATAACTCCCCCTACCTGATTGCTGATTGGCGCGCGCTCCCAGGCTTTGTGGGCGCGCGGCCAGGCTCTATATGAGCCAGCCCCAAACGAGCGCCCATTTTTTCTGGCCAGAGATCTGTTGGAGAGTACTAGAGTAAGTACTCTCCAATCCTCCATCCCCTCTGCTCCTTCCCTGCCTCCAGCAGTTCCCCCTTACTCCCCGCTTCCCCCCCCCCCCCCAATAACCCCGTTGGCGTGGCTTGGCCGATGGTAGCGAGGGTGTTCCGCTTCTCTCCCCTGGCCCCCCGCTTATCCGTGCAGGGCGGAGGTTCCCCCCCCTTCTCTCCCCCAGCTTCCCGGCCACTTCCAGCTTTCCCCGTTCCCCGCGCGGGCGGGTGTGATGATAGTGGGTGTTCCCCTCTTCACCCCGGCTTCCGCCCGCGATCACCGCGGCGGGTGATGGTAGTGGGGGGTGTCCCGCTTACCCCGCTTCCCGCGATACCAGCGCGGGACTGTTGATGGTAGCGGGGGGTGTCCCCGCTTACCCCGGCTTCCCGCGATAGCAGCCGGGACGGTGATGGTATGTGTTTTTCCCGGCTTTCCATGCGCCACTTCCCCTTTTTCCAATCCCCGCGCGGGGGTGAGAGATGGTAGCGGGGTGGTTCCCTCTTACCTTCTTGGTCCTCCTGCTTCTCCCGCGTCCTCCCGTGGCTGTGCCTGCGCATGAGGAGGAATGGTCGCGTGGGGTAAATTGCGATCGGGGCATGTGGTGCTCGGTCGCTCGTCCCTTTTCTCTTCTTCCCCCTGGCGTGTGTGTGTGTGTGTGCATGCATGCTGCATGGGAGAGTTGTGTGGTGTGTGTGTGTATATGCATGCTGTATGGGTGGTGTGTGTGTGTGTGTTGTGTGTGTGTGTGTGTGTGTGTGTGTGGGGCGTGGTGTGTGTGTGTGTGTGTTTGTGTTGTGTTGTGTGTGTGTGGGGCGTGGTGTGTGTGTGTGTGTGGGGCGTGGTGTGTGTGTGTGGTGTGTGTGGATGGGTAGCGAGTGTGGGTAGTGTGTGTGTTGTGGCATGCTGGGAGAGTGTGTGTGTGTATGCATGCATGCATGGGAGAGAGTGAGTGTGTATGTGTGTGTTTGTGTATGTGTCTGTGCATGCATGCATGGGAGAGTGTATGTTGTGTATGTGGAGTGTACTGCACCGACACACTTTATTCGAGCAAATACCCAGTATGTACCTGGCAGATACCTGGAATGCGCCGCTCCTCACCTCTGACAAGCCCCGTTGCTTTGCCTTCCCAGCCTGGTTTCATGCCTGGCTGACGGGCGGCTGATCTGTTAAATGATAATGATATAGGATTTAATAGGCTGCACTGCTTCGCGGTGTCTACCAGATGGCATAAATTCATGAATTTGTAATGCAGTATATATATATACCTGTGCAGTATTGCAGCCAGCGGGAATAAATGCTTCAATCCCTGCCTGGGAAAATACCCAACGCACTCGGGCAAAACGTCACAAACCTCAATACACCCGGGTATACCCGAATTTGTGGGACTAGCCGAGCTCGAATAAAGTGTGTCGCCAGTGTATGATGAATTCATGGGTGTGCGTGCTTGTGTGTGTGTGTAGGATACCAGAAGTGTCACCCCACCACCCCACCCCAGTCACCCCACCACCCCACCCCAGTCACCCCACACCACCCACCCCGTCACCCCGTCCGCCCCACACAGTCACCCCACCCAGTGACCCTCCACTCTACCCATCACCACCACCCCCCCACACCCCACCCCCACCCTTCACCCCACCCCCGTCAGACCTTCCCCCCCCCCCCTCCCCTTCCCCCCTCCCCCCACCCACACCCTCCCCCCGAAGCCCCCCCGTCCCCCCCTATCCCCACCTTCCCCCTCCCACCCGTCCCAACCCCACCCCCAGTCACCCCAGTCACCAGTCACCCCACCATTCACCACTACCCGCACACAGTCACCCCATCACCCCATCCCATCACCCTTCACCACCACCCAGTCACCCCATCACCCCCCCCAGCCCACCCAGATACCCCAGTCACCCCACCCCCTTTCTCCCCATCCCTCACACCTCTCTCTCTCACCCCCTCCTCTCCTCACACCCTCTTCTCTCTCACCCCTCTCTCTCTCACACCCCTCTCCTCTCTCACACCCCCTCTCTTCTCTCCAACCCCCTCTCTCTCTCTCACCCACACCCTCTTTCTCTCCCCCACACCCCTATTTCTCTCCCCCACATGCTCCCTCTCCCTCTCTCTCGCACAATGGCCTCACACCCGTTCTCCACCCCCGCCTCTCTCTCCACACCCCTCTCGATCTCTCACCCGAGGCCCCTCTCTCTCCACCCCCCCACCTCCCTCACCCTCTCACTCTCACAACCCCCTATCTCTCTCACACCCCCTATCTCTCCACAAACCCCCCCTCTCTCTCAAACCCCCTCTCTCTCTCTCTCACCCTCTCCCTGTGTCTGTCTCACACACTGTTTCTGGATCTCTTATTTACCCTATATATCGTAACTGCCCTATACTACACCAAAATAACCTATACTGCTTTCTTCTAGATCTGACTCAAGCTTCACCAGAAGACATCGGACCCCCCCCCTAACCCAGAAGACAGGTAGGGAACACCTAACATTGCGGGAATGAGGTACCTGGACATTGAGGAACGCGATCAGGTAAATCCCAGGTGGGATTGCTGCTTTATATATTGGTGAAGCGGGGACGTCCAGACACTGGTTAGGGTTCAGGAAACTAGTCATTCACACCTGGCTTTTATTCTTAGATCGACATTTACACACACACACACACGTAACAAGACTATTGTAGTATATGTAATACAATAAAGACATTATGTCAAAAACAATGGTGTTTGGCTAGGAATTTATTAATGTATTTTATTATATTTTATTTTAAAGCGGGTTGTGACGGGACTAGGTTGGGGGCGAGACAATGCTGCGGGAACTAGGTGGCGAGTAGATTTTTTGGTTGGGCAAGTAGATTTTTGGGTGATTGTCAACACTGCATATATATATATACACACACACACACACACACACAACACACACACACACACACACACACACACACACACACACACACCCACAACACACACACCACACACACACACACACCACACACAACCACCACACACAACACACACACACACTCACACACCCACACACACACATATATAATATACAAACACACACCACACATATATATATAAAAAATAACCCCACACACACACATATATATACACACCACTATATACACACCCCCACATATACCCACATCACACCACACACACACATATATATAACCACACCCATATACACACATACACACACACACACACACACACTAGGGGAGATATTGATGATGATGAGCATGTATAGGATCAAGAAATTATACATTTTTTATATGTCCATCAGTATTTTAGATCCAAAACATTAAATCAGAGGGATTATTTATTTGCACTAATATATCCTCATTCCTCAATGAAAATGTCCAATGCAAAACTTAGACTTGCAAATAAGAAAAACAGGAGGAATGTTATCAATTAATTTGGGATTCTAATGTATATCATATTTGGCAAAAAAACTGACATGATGTAGACAAACTCAACTTGACAGCTTCTGCAGGGAAGACATAAATTTCCCTATCTGAATAAATTGCAAAATAAAACTCTGTAATTATTCAGTAATTTTAAGCTTCCTTTGTTAGGATAATTTTTCCCTGCAATCTGTGTCAGAATTGATGGAATGCCAATCTGTGTCAGATTGTAGAATCATATCAACAACTAAAATTTATACTTTATGGTATAAATTAAATATTTTAAACAAATTAGATAATTGTTATAAAAAAGTTTATTACGTATATGTTTTATTTAAAAAGTAAGATACTTAAAATAGAATTCCGAATATCTATGTTTGATTTCTCAATAAAAGTATTTATTGCTTAAGCAAATATACTTTTAGAAGATCCCCTATAGCTGTTATATTCCACCGAGTAATAAAAAGACCCACAATATAAAAACAATAACATTCAAGAATTTAAGAACCAGATACTTCTACAAAGCTTAAAGCATTCACAGTACCTTCATATAGAGTAGACTGAATATAGCTTTTACAATCATTTTATGCATCTTCCTTAGATTAGAGTATACAATAGTCACAAACCGCTTCATATTTATGCATTGACATTTCAACACAGTACCCTCCCAGACATTAACAATGTACATTATTGTACTACACATAAGTGTACATTTTAAAATATTTTGCGCATTTGTAACTACATACTAGTGACAACGTGCCCTTTTAGCAAATGCGCTTTTAAGTCTTTACTGCAATATAATAAATAGGGTACGACACATATATACAGTGCCCACTACTGGAGTTCAAGTTATTATGAGTGATATTGTTGTATGAATGGTAATATGAATGGAATTGCCTAAGGCAACTGGTTTGCTGTAGCTGGTGTTTGTAAATGCCCTGATGACATCAATTAGCAAAAGTGGGACTCCTACCTGTCTGCTGTCATATAGCATCTGGAAATAAAGAGCAAAGACTGAAGGAAGTGCACTGTACAGTACAAGTACAGTGAGAGACTGTGAAGACAGTGACTATCAGTTTCTACGTCAGCAGCAATTGTCATGGGACTGATGATATTATATGATGCCTTTCATTAAGGCATTGAAAGGGGGTGAGTGGATTCTGAAAAATACAGAGTTGTGCCAAGGAGGTGTACTGGCTGGAGGTGGGTTAACAGGTGTGGTGTGCTGGTTGCTAGTGGAAGCACTAACACAAGAACTGCAGATGACATCACACTGGGATCAAAAGGCGAGAGAACAACACATTCTTCTGAGGGCCTGGAGAGAGCAGCATGAGGAAGCTCTGCTGGACTATTACTATGGTGCTATGAGGACTATGACAAAACATTAGGCAGGGATAGGAAGGGTACACCAACCATTTATTTTATTTGTAGTTCTTATTAATTTATAGTAAATAACTGTATGTAAATATGGTTTTTGTCCCCACCCTCTTGGGAAATTAGCGCTATTTACAGGGTGTCGATGTGCGTGGTTTACCGTCTGGCTTCCCAGAAGCTAAAGGTTCCGCTGATTAGTGGGGAACACAAGACAGGCTTTTGGGGTGATGGTTGGTTCTTTCTCACGGGTGTGCTACCTCCATTTCTCGACTCTTGCGGCTCAGGAGTGTCTGGAGGTAAGCCTCTGCACTCGGCTGTGTCCTCTCTGCTCCCCGCGTCAAGAAAACCCCGGCTTGGTAGGAAGTTCCACCAGTGGGTCTGGACCGCGAGCAAAAAGGCTCTTAAGATGGGACGGTGGGAGAGGGCGGCTTCCGTAGTTCTGGGCTGTGGGTGGAGCGGGGTGTCAAGTGGCGTGTGCTCGGGTAACTGAACTACGAGGATCAGAAATGGTCACATTACTAAGCGCTTCCCCAAATTCCCAAGGCTCTCCTCTATCACTAGTATGCGGCGATCCGGTGGCCATTCCCTTGATCACAAGCGATCCTGGCTATTCCTTCAGCGTAGACTGGACCCCGTAGGCACGGAAGGGCGGGGGTGTAGGGGGTTCTGCAGGCAGGCCCCATGGAGAGGAGGGGGGGGGGAGGTTGTGTTACAAGGCATGTATGGAAGAGTGTAGTGTGGAGGTTGTGGGGTTGTGGGATGGTGGGGGGGGATGGGTGGGGGGGGGTGGGTTTTGGTGGGGGTGTGGGGGGGGGGGGTGGGTGGTGCGGGGGGGGGGTGGGGGGGGGTGAAGGTGGTGTGGTGGGTGTGTGTGTGTGCTGGCGGAGATGTGTGTGTGTGCATGGGTATGATGGGGATGTGGTGTTGTGGTGTTATGGCACTGAGCAGTTTGAGAGGGAAGGGTGTGTGTGTATAGCATGCATGCAGTGGAGAGATAGTGAGTGGTATTGTGTGTGTGGTATGTGCTCTGCATGTGCATCATGCTGGAGATTGTATGTTGTGTATGGGAGTGTACTGGCACCGACAGCCTTTTATCGAGCAAAACCCGTATGTGACCTGCAGATACCTGGGATATGCTGCCGCTCCTCACCACTCTCGACCAGCCCCGTTGCCATGCCGTTCACTCAGCCATGGGTTTATATGCCTGGCTGAACGGGCGGCGTGATGCTGTTAAATGGAATAGGATATTAGGATTAAGATCTGCTTCATGCTTCGCGTGTTCTACCAATGGCATAAATTCATGAATTGTTAATGCAGTCATAATATATAATGTGCGTATTGCAGTCCATGCGTGGGATAACAAATCGTCACCTCCTGCTGGGAAACTACCAACGCACTCGGGCAGAAAAATTCAAAACCTCAATACAACCCCGTATCTAACCAATTTGTGTGACTAAGCCGAGCTCGAATAAAGTGTGTCGCGCCATGTAGTTGATTCATGGGGCCTCGCGGCTTGTGTTGATGTGTAGATAACCAGACAGTGTCACACCAACGACCCCACCGCAACACCACCACCACTCCCACCAATTCAGCAGCATCCACCGCCACCAGCCCACCCGCCCGTCACGACACAAACCCCTTCGCAAACCCACACAGTCACCCCCCACCCAAGTGACCCCAGTCAGGACTGCTAGAACCACATTCATCGCCGGCGACCGGCCCCCACCCAGGTGGGCACCCCACCCGCACCATATCAACCGTGGGCACTAGGCCGTCCCCCGGCCACCCCGCCCAGTCACCCCGTCACGCCCACCCATTTCCCCCAGCGTCACCGCGGGACCCCTGTGGTGGGGACCGGGCCACCTTCACGACAGAGAAGGCCCAGTCAACCTTCACCACACCCCAGTGTCCCAGTCACCCACCCATTCAACCATTCACCCCTGCCACCCTCGGTGGGGGGGGGAGATGCCGGGCCCCCCACTCCCCCATCACCCCAATCCACCATCCACCGCCACCCAGTCACCACTCACCCCCACACAGTACACGCACGCACCGCCCCGCATCACCCCACGACCAGATGCTACCAGTCGTCACCACATCCACGCCTCACCCGCATCCAACCCCACCCCCACCCAGATACCCCAGTCACCCACCCCTTTCCCCCCTCTCTGCTCTCAACCCCTCATCTCTCACACCACTCTCTCGCGCCTCACCCTCTCGTCTCTCCCACGCGCTCCAAATCCCTCACACCCCGCTCTCGCACGGCACACCGCCGCATCTCGTCTCACACCCGCCGCTCTCTCGCCCCACACCCTCGTTCTCGCCCCCACACCCTATTTCTCTCCCCCACAGGGGGGGGGGTTGGAGCCCTCTCATCTCGTCTCACACAGGGGCCCTTCTCTCACAAGGCTGGAAGGGGAAGGGGCCCTCGTCTGCTCACAGGCCCCTCTCTTCTCACAACACCTCATACTCTCACAAAGGGAGGGCAATCCCCCGCTCTCGGCGCTCACCGGACCGTCCCTCATCACGATCTCACAACCCCCTATCTCTCTCACGAGGGCCCCCCGTATCTCTCACAACCCCCCCTCTCTCAAACCCCTCTCTCTCTCTCTCACCCTCATCCCTGTGTCTGTCTCACCACTGTTTTGGATCTCTTATTTACCCTATATATCGTAACGCCCTATACTACACCAAAATACCTATACTGCTTTCTTCTAGATCTGACTCAAGCTTCACCAGAAGACATCGGACCCCCCTAACCCAGAAGACAGGTAGGGAACACCTAACATTGCGGAAGAGTGGTACCTGGACATTGAGGACGCGGATCAGGTAATCCCAGGTGGATTGCTGCTTTATATATTGTGAAGCGGGGACGTCCGACACGGGTTAAGGGGTTCAGGAAACTAGTCATCACACCTGGCTTTTATTTCTAGATCGACATTTACACACACACACACACGTAACAAGGACTAAGTTGTATTATATGTAATCAATAAAGACATTTATGTCAAACGAATGTGTTCTGGCTAGAATTTATTAAATGTATTTTATTTTATATTTATTTTAAAGCGGGGTTGGGACGGGACTAGGGTTGGGGGCGAGACAATGCGCGGACTAGGTGGCGAGTAGATTTTTTTGTTGGGCAAGTAGATTTTTGGGTGATTGTCGAACACTGCATATATATATATACACACACACCAACACACACACACCCACACAACACACACACACACACACACACACACACCACACACACACACCCCACACACACCACACCCACACACACACACACACCACACACACATCACAACCACACACACACACACCACACACACAATATATATATATATACACACACACACACACATATATATATATATATATACACACACACACATATATATATACACACACACATATATACACACACACACACACACATATACACACATATACACACACACACACACACACACATATATATATACACACACACACACATATACACACATACACACACACACACACACACACTAGGGGAGATATTTTGAGGTGATTGAGCATGTATAGGATCAAGAAATTATACATTTTTTATATGCCATCAGTATTTTAGATCCAAAACATTAAAATCAGAGTGATTATTTATTTGTCACTAAATAATATCCTCATTCCTCAATGAAAATGTCCAATGCAAAACTTGAGACTTGCAAATAAGAAAAACAGGAGGAATGTTATCAATTAATTTGGGATTCTAATGTAATACATTATTTGGCAAAAAAAACTGACATGATGTAGACAAACTCAACTTGACAGCTTCTTGCAGGGGAGACAATAAAATTTCCCTATCTGAATAAATTGCAAAATAAAACTCTGTAATTATTCAGTAATTTTAAGCTTCCTTTGTTAGGATAATTTTTCCCTGCAATCTGTGTCAGAATTGATGGAATGCAATCTGTGTCAGATTGTAGAATCAATCAACAACTAAAATTTATACTTTATGGTATAAATATAATATTTTAAACAAATTAGATAATTGTTATAAAAGAAGTTTATTACTGTATATGTTTTATTTAAAAAAGTAAAGATACTTAAAATAGGAATTCCGAATATCTATGTTTGATTTCTCAATAAAAGTATTTATTGCTTAAGCAAAATATACTTTAGAAGATCCCCTATAGCTGTTATATTCCACCGAGTAATAAAAAGACCACAATATAATAAACAATAACATTCAAGAATTTAAGAACCAGATACTTCTACAAAGCTTAAAGCAGTTCACAGTACCTTCATATAGAGTAGACTGAAATATAGCTTTTACAATCATTTTATGCATCTTCCTTAGATTAGAGTATACAATAGTACACCGCTTCATATTTTATGCATTGACATTTCACAAAGTACCCTCCCAGACATTAACAATGTACATTATTGTACTACACATAAGTGTACATTTTAAAATATTTGGCAATTTGTAACTACATACTAGTGACAACGTGCCCTTTTTAGCAAATGCGCTTTTAAGTCTTTACTGCAAATATAATAAATAGGGTACAGACACAGATATACAGTGCCCACCTACTGGAGTTCAAGTTATTATGAGTGATATTGTTGTATGAATGGTATATGAATGGGAATTGCCTAAGGCAAACTGTTTGCTGGTAGCTGGTGTTTGTAAATGCCCTGATGAGCATCAATTAGCAAAAGTGGGACTGCCTACCTGTCTGCTGTCATATAGCATCTGGAAAATAAAGAGCAAAGAGCTGAAGGAAGTGCACTGTACAGTACGAAGTACAGTGAGAGACTGTGAAGACAGATGACTATACAGTTTCTACGTCAGCAGCAATTGTCATGGGACTGATGATTATTATTATTGAGTGCCTTTACATTAAGGCATTGAAAGGGGGTGAGTGGATTCTGAAAAATAACAGAGATTGTGCCAAGGAGTGTATGGCTGTGAGGGGGTTAACAGGTGTGGTGCTAGGTTGCTGGAAGCATAACACAAGACTGCAGATGAAGTCACACTGGGATCAAAAGGCAGAGAGAACAACACATTCTGCTGAGGCCTGGAGAGAGACAGCATGAGGAAGCTCTGCTGGACTATTACTAGGGCTAGTGAGGACTATGACAAAACATTAGGCAGGGATAGGAAAGGGTAGCACCAACCATATACTTTTATTTGTAGTCTTTATAATTTATGTAAATACTGTATGTAATAGGTTTTGCCCCACCCTCTGGGAAATTACGCTATTACAGGGTGTCATGTGCTGGTTACCTGCTGGTTCACAGAAGCTCTAAGGTTCCGCTGTTATTAGTGGGGAACACAAGACAGGCTTTTGGGGTGATGGTTGGTTCTTTCTCACGGGTGTGCTACCTCCATCTCTTGCAGGCTCTAGGAGTGCTGGAGGTAATCCCTGGAGGTGAACTTTGTTCTGATACCCCCACTGATTAATTGCACATCAAGGCACGTATATAAAAGAACTGGGACTTTATTTTTCAATTACAGAATACAGCCTTTAACTGATTCACTCTGTTCCTTCCTCCGGATGGTCCCTGGAATCAACCCAGGAGGCTTGAGGCCTCTAGAGCCTATCCTCTGCTCTTCCCTCACCCCCTGATGGATGAGGGGTAGCTGTCCCACTCCCCCTAAGGGAGAGGATGGAAGTGTTGTCAGAGTCCTGACTTCATACTCACAGCAATCACTCTCTCTCATGGGAGAAAACCGCCTAAATTTGGCTGTTCAGTCCCTTAAATACCATGGGGGAGGGTACCAGGTCTGAGACCCTGATTGGGCAGAACACAGACCCTAGGCCCACCTCAACCTGTCACTCAAGGGAGCTGCTTACTGCAGGGGAAAACCCAGATTGATGCTAACACTGCCTGCACTGATACCAGGGCTTGAGTGTTAGGCAGATCAGTTTATTAGCCAAAAAGAAGACGGCTACATGTATTCTTGTATTATAATACATGCTGCTCTGAAGAGCTGCTAAATTTGTCACTGCCTGACACCACCATGTTACCAAGGACTATTAAAATAGTTCATAGTTTCTATCTGAAATCTTATCAGGAAAGTCAAAAAGACTTCAAAACAGATGTAGTAAACTTCTTTATCCCTTTTGCAAACACCACATATTGCGTTATAATGCAGAATATCACAGAGTTTCTAGGATTCAGTAGCACTGATAATGTAGAATATCCCACCACAATATGGCAGCGAGAGCAATAACACCGCTACATTCACATGTACAACTTGGATAAGAGAAAGGTGAGGTCATGCTCATGCAGGTTTTAGAGTGTGGCATACTTAGGGGAAACGTGAGAAAGTAATTTATGCAAAGGAGTGTGAATTGGTGCAATCGCCTTGCAATAGAGGTGGTAGAGGCTAATACAGTAAAGGAATTCAAAAATGTTTGCGATAGACATAAGATTATCCTAATTATGAAAATGAGCAAACTAGGTGGGCCAAGTGATTCTTATCTGCAGTTAAATTCTATGTTTCTGTGTAAGAGGCCTCAACCCCTTTGAGTGTGCAAGCCTACTCCAGGTCAGGCCCTGTCAAGTCCTTTGGCTGCTATTTCGTAATACATAATTGTCCGCTCCAGTATGTGGTGTAGACTGGAAGAAGAGCAGGAAAACCTCCCTCTCTCAGTCCCTCTAGGTACTAGGACAGAAGGAACAAAATAGATGTGATGCTCTAAAATTGTAACCAGTCCTTTAAATGGAGTATCCAAATATATAAATCCACAATGGGTTGATCCAAAACACTATGGAGTGCCCCTAATAATGTTGATTAGGAACTGGTGGGAATAAGTGTGCTAGTGGAGTCGGCTTGACACCCACAACCAGGAACACATAATGGCACCCAACTAGTACAATACTTATATATGGACAATGTCCGTGGTAGACAGGAATAAAATAAGGCACTGCGGTACTTTACCTGTGCTACCCAAGGGGCACTCTTATCGTCTGCGGCGTGCAATCCATCCGTTGTAGGTCCAGTAAGATAGAGAGCGTAGATAGTGCACAGCCAAGGATATCCTGTATAATCCGTCCAGGAAGAAAGGAAACAGCCAGGCCACTCCAGAAGTAACAAAAAATTATTGATTTATTGCATGCTGAACATATAGCAAAAATTGACTAGGTAAACGCACCTACACGTTTCGTACACGGGGTACTTTATCAAGGTGACAAAGATGTAATAAAGCTGCTTCTTTATACTTACCTGAACTACCTCTAAGCTAATAGGATGCCGCGTCACTAACCCGCGTCGCGCAGAGTCACGGAAACATGAGACGTAGTCACCGGCATCTGCACAGAATCGAGAGGGCAGGGCGCGCACAGCCATAGGCTGGGCAGTTCGGGCAAAATACAAGACCTTACTTGCATTAAACGCCACAGCCTACGGAATGATGTCATCAGCACGCATCACGGAGCGTGGTCGCGCTGACGTCACATCGTTTTCAATAGCTTGGCGGAACATGTGACAACTTTTTTTTTAAAAACAAAACTTTATTGAAACTAGACAATACTGTTTAAAATGGAAAAAATAAACAAATTATTTAAAAAACACGAATAACTTGTTGCAATAATAGCAGCAACCCTACATAGCAGTGTACTGTGTCAATAGAAAGGAAGTGGTGATAATGATAAATAATAAATAAACAATGAATAAACAAATAATAGTCATAACACTGAATAAATAGTTATAGTACTAAGCACATCACAGTGTAACATTTGATAGTCATACTATTCATCCTTCCATATAACTAACAAGTATATACTTCTAAAAAAAATTATTATACATATGGACACAGTATACATACATAGGGAAAATTAAAACACCTTGTTTATCAAGGAGAACAAAAATAGTGTATATCAAACAATTAAGAATGTTAGCCAATATGTAACTAAATAAGAAAATATTGGAAGAATATACATAATATCTATATGACATTAAGCTTGAGTGATAACACTACATAAAAAAGAGGAATGCATTGATAAAAGATTTGTTGTTATACATAGAGATCACCTGCTAACAGAATAAGTCATGAACATTGATTGGGATGCATTATAAATATGTGTATAATATCTAAAGTAAAATACAAATATAATTATAATAAGATTAATGATCTAAGCGTTCATTGATTATGAACACTTGTGTAATTTATAATTATTATAAATCAAATATAGAAAAAATATATATGAAAAAATATTATAAAAAATCATAAAAAGTGACTTAAATCCCAATCAATGTTCATGCCCAGGGGTGTTCTTGTTCTCAGGGTAAAAATCCAAAAAGACTCTTGTCTATCTAACTGTTTAATCCTGTCCCCTCCTCTTATGGGCACGGGGGCATGTTCTATGCCCTGAAAGGCGAATGAGTTACTGTTACCATATGGACAATTAGAAAAGTGTTTTGAAACTGGGTGATTTTGATCCCTGTTATTGATGAGCCGTAAGTGCTCAAGAATTCTAACTTTTAAGCATGACATAGGTGGAGTTACAATTTATGAATGACTTAATAGAGTAACTTTTCCTTGTATTGAAAGAACAAAAAGTTTTATTTTGATTCATTTGGAACTGATATGACATGGAACTAATTGCATTCTCTTCACAGGTATGTTCCTGATGTGCAAAACCTATGTAAAAGACAGACTGACTCTGGCCTTGTAGAATTGATATAAGTTAGTATGTTTGAATTTAAAAAGTGTTTTTTTTTTTTCCTTTTAACTCTGTGATGTTAATTGACCAACTGGAACAAGCTGATTGATTGGGGAGGGTCATGGGACTGCTTTATCTGTATAATACCAACACCTTTCCTGCATCTTTGCAGGAACTGCATTAGGCATTAGACAGTGAGGCATTTAAAGTGAGCTTTTTAAGTGATAAATACAGTTAGACTATAGTTTGACTAGAGGTGACTGGGGACTGGATCTACTGCAAACTCTTTTACTCAAGACAACAAACGGTAAGCTATTCAGATCACACTATGATCCCAAGCTTGCTAACCTGCCTATTTCAACCCCTTTACAACTTATTTACTGCAGTCTCTCCCATAACTGACTGCACAATACACTGAAACCCTGAACTGACTCTAGCATTGCAATACCGCTAAACATTTGACAAGGAACAGGCACACACCTGCTGTTTAGTCTGCTCACACTCACTCTGCTCACAAAAGCTCCTTGCAGCACTGCCTACCTCTGGCATCATGAACCTGCTATGTATTTTAACTTTTTTCTTTCTCCTGGCCTCATGGAGATGTTACTCCCTCTATCCACTACAAACTCCTCCATCCTGGCCCACACCCAACATCACCATACACCCTGGACTACTCAAAAGCCTTGCACTATCTACTGAATTTTGGTGGAGAACTCTAAAAACCAGCACACCAACCACTGCTCACTCAAATGGCAAACACCACAAATCTACAACTTGCAAACAACTAACCAAATTTCTACTCATACTATTACTCTCTTTAGCAGGTGATATTGAACCTAACCCAGGTCCTCCCATTTCAGCTCTGTCCCATGCCCCTGAGAATTCCACCTTTACATTCCAAAAAGGGCTATCTGTCACCCATATAAACATCCGGAGCCTGCTGCCCAAACTGGACGAACTAAGGGCATGGTGCCTTATGCATAAACCCAAAGCCATCGTTCTTACAGAAACATGGCTTTCCCCTAAAACCCCTGATGCAAATATTGCCATTCAGGGATACTCCATTTTTATGAGAGATAGGTCAAAGAGAGGAGGAGGGGTGTTATTTTATATTGCAGACACATTACAATTTATACTGTTAAATTGCCCACCAAGCCCACCCTCTTTTGAAATTCTAGTTGGCAAAATCTGCCTCCCCTTTTCTAAGCCCATCTTGCTTGCTGGCATCTACCCCTCTGCAATCCTTGACTGATATCACCCAATTTCTTGGCTCCATTTCCTCTCTGAATGAGAAGAGTGAGCTGCTAGTTCTTGGGGATTTCAACTTCAATTGGCTTGACCCTAAAAACCACAAAATCCAGATACAACTCAAGTCACTTAACCTATCGCAACTCATTTCCCAACCCACACGGATAAACCTGAAATCGCATAACCATTCCTTGCTAGACTGGATTCTCTCCTCAAACCCCAGCAGAATCCAATCCTCTGGCATCCTTCCTGAAATTTTCAGTGACCATGCAATAGTGTACTGTGTAAGGAAAATTAAACCACCCCATTCAAGCCCTAAAGTTGTCCTCACTGGAACATTTAAAAACTTTAACCCACAACAGTTTCTGGATGACTTTACCAACTGCCCATGGCACAGAATCGATTTAATTCCCGACCCTGATTCTGCGCTCGACTATATCCAATCCGAGTTCTTAAAACTCTGCGATACTCATGCTCCACTACGCAAAATAAGGGTACGGGGGGCCCACCTTCCATGGGTTACACCTGACCTTATAGCACTCTACCAGTTCAGGGATGCCTTGTGGAAAAGCTACAAAGTAACTGGCACTACCAAGGATCTCAATCACTACAAATGCATGCGGAACATGTGCACAAGGCAAACAAGGCATGCAAAAGCACAATATTACTCTGACAATCTCCACCAGAATACATCAAACCCAGCTAACTTCTGGAAGGTTATCAACCATATATTCCAGCCTCCTAACCATCAACAACCAAGTAATATCACTAAGGGGGATATTACTCTGACAAACCCCACTGTAATCGCAAATGCATTCAATGATTACTTTGTGGGGTGTGCCACTAACTTATTAGCGAAACGCAGCACAAACCCCAAACATGAATCTCATCCTGGGAGTATCCGTACAGTCCCACCCCCTCCCAACACTGCCCACAATTTTCAATTTGGCCCAGTATCTGAAGAGGAGATTATACAAGCGCTCCTCAAACTAAAACTAAGCAGCCAATGTGGACCCGACTTACTACAATTTAGGTTCCTACGACTTGGTGCCCCAGCCATTGCCAAACCAATTGCGTCCATAGTCAACTCTATCCTGTCTGCAGGCCTTATCCCTAAGACCTGGAAAACTGCCAGAGTTGTCCCAATCTTCAAAAGTGGGGACAAAAACACTGTCTCAAACTACAGGCCAATCTCACTTCTCCCAATTCTATCCAAAGTCATGGAAAAATGTGTCCACTCCCAATTAAGCGATTTCTACACCAAGACAAATTTCCCTAGCCAATTCCAATCTGGATTTCGCCCCAAACACTCCACCGTAACTACCTTGCTAAAAGTTTGCAATGAAATCCAGTGTGGAATGGAACGGGGACAACTCACTGGTGCAGTATTCCTAGATTTTGCAAAGGCTTTTGACACAGTCGATCATGCTATCCTGCTTAACAAACTCCAGAGCTCTGGAATAGGGAAACATGCTTTAAACTGGTTTCAGTCCTACCTATCGGGAAGATCCCAACATGTGTCCATTTCAGGCTCTAACTCCAACCCCCTGGATATCACCTGTGGTGTCCTGCAAGGCTCTGTTCCGTGGCCCCTACACTTCTCAGTGTTCATTAATGATCTTCCCTCAGCTTGTAAGGAAGCCTCAATACACATGTATGCAGATGACACAATCCTATATGCACACAGTCATAGCCTCTCTGACCTTCAACACATACTTCAGTCTGACTTTTTGAGACTCGAAAACTGGATTTCCCAAAACAAACTGATTTTAAACACTGACAAGACTGTAACAATGGTATTTGGGACCAAGACTAAATTTGTAAAGCTTGCAGTGACTGAGCTCCTGATTCGAACCAACGCTAACACCACCCTAACACCTGTCACTAGTTTTAAATACCTGGGCTTATTGTTGACTCCCACTTAACATTCGGGATGCACATTGATACCCTGACAACCAAGACCTATCCCAAACTAGGGGTACTTTACAGGAACAAATCCTCCCTAAGTCTCCTGGTCAGAAAGCGTATCGCACAGCAGATGCTAATGCCAATTATTGACTATGGAGACATAGTATACAGCTCGGCACCTCAAACCCACCTTAGAAAACTTGACACCCTCTACAATTCAATTTGTCGTTTTGTTCTCCAATGCAACTACAACACACATCACTGCGAAATGCTCAAAGAACTAGATTGGTCAACACTAGAGTCTACGCGCAAAGTTCACCTTTCCTGTCTTGCCTTTAAATTCTTCATGGGCAAGCTACCCAGCTACCTGAACAAGCTCCTCACCCCTACCACCTGCAGCACTTATCATCTGAGATCAGACTCCAAAAGACTATTCATGGTCCCAAGGCTCAACAAAGTATCCGGACGTTCCTCCTTCTCCTTCCGTGCACCCCAAAACTGGAACAACCTACCAGAGACTCTCACATCCACCACCAGTTTAAGTTCTTTCAAATCTAAGGCTGTCTCACATTTTAACCTGGTCTGTAACTGTTTCATACGCTCATAATATACATTTTCTTTAACTGTGCACGCAATGTCTTGTATATAATGTATACCCTGTTCATTTATGTAACTGTACTTGTAACCATGTACTATTTGTTTTACTCTGTGCCCAGGACATACTTGAAAACGAGCGGTAACTCTCAATGTATTACTTCCTGGTAAAATATTTTATAAATAAATAAATAAATAATTTTAGAGCAAGCTTTACAATGGGAACATGGATACGTTCCATGAGGTAAAGATGATCTATCTACTTTTGTAGATTCGAAGAGACTGGGTGATAGAAAATTTGACAAGGTTTTAGCTCGTTTGAACACAACATTGACCTGATGCGACATAAGGTTTTAAAATCGGATACAGTGACAAAACTTCCCAGTGTTTTCTCAGAATATTCTTAATCGCTCCAGCTTGTTTACTAAATTGGGTAATAAAGGAGGGACTGGTATTAACTCTCATTGGCTTTGGTTTACGTTTCAGCAAAGTTTTCCTAATCCATAGTGGATACTTCAAGGAGAGATATATCCAAGTCCCTCCTGCTATAGCCCCTTTGTAAAAAACGTGTATACAAATCTTCTGCTTGAAGTAAAAAGTCATGTTCACTCGAGCAATTGTGGCGCGCCCTAATAAACTGACCTTTAGGTATCCCTTTCAACATGGCGGAAGGGTGACAGCTGCTGGGCCTCAAAAAGGTATTACGTGAATTTGGTTTTCGATGAAGAGTGGTCTGAATACTCAAAGTAGTGTCGATATATAAACATAAATCTGTTATTCGTGTTTTTTAAATAATTAGTTTGTTTTTCATTTTAAACAGTATTGTCTAGTTTCAATAAAGTTTTGTTTTTTAAAAAAAAAGTTGTCACATGTTCCGCCAGGCTATTGAAAACGACGTGACGTCAGCGCGACCACGCTCCGTGATGCGCGCTGATGACGTCATTCCGTAGGCTGTGGCGTTTAATGCAAGTAAGGTCTTGTACTTTGTCCAAACTGCCCAGCCTATGGCTGTGCGCGCCCTGCCCTCACGATTCTGCGCAGATGCCGGTGACTGCATCTCATGTCGCCGTGACTCTGCGTGACGCGGCATCCTATTAGCTTAGAGGTAGTTCAGGTAAGTATAAAGAAGCAGCTTTATGACATCTTTGTCACCTTGATAAAGTACCTCGTGTACGAAACGCGTAGGTGCGTTTACCTAGTCCATTTTTGCTATATGTTCAGCATGCAATAAATCAATCATATTTTGTTACTTCTGGAGTGGCCTGGCTGTTTCCTTTCTTCCTGGACGGATTATACAGGATATCCTTGGCTGTGCACTATCTACACTCTCTATCTTACAGGTACTAGGACAGGCCAGAAAGGAGCAACACCACCTGTCATAGATAACAATAACAACGAGATAACAATCAGATTCCTCCAACACTACAGACGGAATAGTTGCTGAACTTGTTCTAGCAGTACTTATATATGCTCATTTTGGCATACGAAACTATCGCAGTGAAATGACAAAGATGTTCTATTCAAATCTTCACGTACACTTTTGCAAATATGCACATTTCTGGAAGAAATGGTCAAATGTTTATAAAATGAACTGCAAAATATTCAAATCTTAGCCTAGTAGCTCCCCCAATGCATTTTTATCAGATTGAACTTGTAGAGATGAAACGCATTGGGTGGAGCTACTAGTCTAAACTTCGAAATTAGACGTTGCAAAACCATAACACGGGTGGGTGCAGATGATTTAAATGAAATGGTAAATCCTAGTTAACTGCATTTTATTTGCTTTTACCATTAATTAGATGTTTACTGAATCCCCATCCAATTATTAAAAAATTAGAAGCTCATACGCATGTATCAGAGAGATGTTCTGCCAAGTTAGACTGATAAAGTTATCAAGAAATGAAACAAGATCTGTTGTTAATATTTTATTACATTTCAATAATGCATTTTTTTTTATAAAATTGAGAAATGTCTTATCAACAAACCATCTAAAATGTACTCTATGAAATTGGTGTTGACATTTTTAATATGAGATGAAAAGAGGGTCAAGCAATTGTATTTACTGTCAATATTTATCAAAACCAATTGAAATATATTTATTTTTATAGTATTAATCATTCAAATTGCTCTCCCAATTTTCAAAAAGGTTATACAATTGATAAACAGAAGAAAGCAGAAACCAGAGCCAATTACATTTTGAAGTTATGGCTTCTAATACTGCATAAAATACTAATCCAGTATACAAATCACATCTACACATCTACACTAGTTCTACAAAATGAACGGGGTGATTGCCACTAACATATTCAGTGAGCAAGTGTACCTTCACTACCAATGATAAAATATTTTTATTGTATTCTTGGCTGTGGTTAATGTAAAACACATTTAAAATTGACAATTTAAAAAAAATGCACATACAATATCTAATCAAAAAGACAACAGGGAGGCGCATGCGCAGCAGTGACGGGCATGGATGCCTGAACTGACAGCTCTGTCCTGCCCAGCCGGTTAACAGGGAAAACGGCCCATACAATTGGCACAACCTGCACTAAATCAAACACAATCTACAAGGCTAACATACGGAGATGCCTACCAAGTCAAAAAACAAGAAAATCTCGCCAAAGTTAGCCAATTACTTCAGCAAAGCAGACTAGGCGCAGGCTGCAGGGATGTTGGCTGGGGGAGAGAGCAGGAGCCCTGCGACAGAGGGTGTCCCTGTAATGGAGAGTAACCTGGCAATCTTGAGAAATATGGCCACCA
Organism: Ascaphus truei; assembly: GCA_036426205.1. NCBI lineage: Eukaryota > Metazoa > Chordata > Amphibia > Anura > Ascaphidae > Ascaphus > Ascaphus truei. The sequence goes on from WSYH01003443.1 coordinate 55,381, forward strand.
AAACAGATATAGAAAAGCTTTTTGGGGAATTAAAAATTTTTGCAGATAAAGGAGATAAGAACTGACATTACGATGATTGGTGGAAGAACTGAGGAATTGGAACAGAAACTGGACTCAACATTAAAAGTACTAAATTAAAATATAAAAACAACTACTTACCTGAAAGGTCAGTTCTCTGAGTTATCCGTGCGACAGGAGGACTCGGCGAACAGGGACATCAGGAACAATATTCGGATCCGAAGGGTCCCTGAGACAGTCCTAGAAGTAGAAAACTTTGTTTCAAAATGGTTGAATGTTATGCTCCCAGAGAAGAAGGAGGATGAAATTGCACTGGTTAGGTGCCATAGAGCCCTCAGGAGCAGACCACAGCAGGGAGACCCTCCAAGGGATATCATTCTCAAATTTCACTTTTTTAAAACAGAAGAAGCACTCTGCAAAATCACACGACACACGACGATATAATGTTTGAAAAAATAAAACTTCAAATTTTCCAGGACTGTCCCCTCTAACTCTTGCCAGAATACACAAACTGCAACCTATAACTAAATCACTGAGAGATACAGTAGTGGGCTGCATTAAGATGGGGTTTCCTGTTCGGGCTATTGGTAATCAAGGATGGCAGAGCAAACATCCTAAAGGAATTGTCAGAAGGAGATTTATTCCTTAAAAAATTGGAGATCCAGGGTACAGAGCCTCACCAGGATCCAGGAGAGGAGTCCACCCTGGAGCCTGCATGTCAGAAAGTGAGGAGCTCCCCACGTGGCAGCCAGGGAGGAGACTGCAATTAAGTTCAATTAGTGCCTAAAAGAGACAGTGTCCATTTCTCTGGTTTGGCAACTGAAATTGAAAGAAACAGAGCTATATTCTGACTAAATCGAACAGAAAACTCACCCAGTACGGGGAGATGGTCCGGTTCTTCCCTCTCCCTGTGTAGTTGAAGCGGACACGTGAGACATCGGGGGCATTGGAGGTCGAGCTTCCCTACAGAGGAGGACACAGATGGATGTGGATCAGCAGGGGGGGAGGTGGTTGACCAGATCAACGCGGACGAGGCAGCCACCATGCGGAGCACCATTCTGGTTACTTCAGAGAGCTGGGAGAGGGGGAGGGAGGGCCCTTCTTTTTTTGGCTGCCATTTACAGCGAAGCTTCCCGCCAGTCGCTCAGGCATGGCGGGAGGCAGAGAAGATGGTGTGCCCTCGGCAGAAGAGTCCCAGCGGTAGTGAAGTGTTGAGCCTAGCTTGCATCTACATCTTAAGATCAGAATAAGTGCCTGAAGGAGAGGGGTCAGAACGGAACTGTCATCCCCCCTTAAGAGTCAGTCGGGAGCAAAGGGAGGGTTAAGGCATAGCCCTTAGCAACCAGAATTCTATCAATCAGAGGGCCCGTCGGGGGTTCTATTGACCCAATGGGAAGTTTGAAATGGAGGGGGGGTGAGAGGCCCAATTACGTGTGTAGGTCGTGACAATCTCATGGTAGCAAATGCGGGTCCCCTATTAAGCGGTACTGAGATCCTGGACAGTCGGGTTGGCTACTCCTGCTCCACACCATTAAAGTACTATTAAGTACTGGTAAGTGACAGGGATCAACATAATGACTGCCCGATCCCCTTGATTCATTCAGAAGAGTGCATTCTAAGTTTGCCTACTTCCCAGACGGGCGAACATGGCTAGGATAGTAATCACCACTATCTAGATGCACGTGTGTATGGTGGGGTAATACTCCCAATTGTGCAATATACAGGTCATCCAGATAGGAAGAGTGGGCACCCACACAGTAGAATAGGGCTTGTGTTATACAGGGGAAGGGGAGGCTTGAGACGGGTTCATAGCAGGACTTAACACAGACCAGGGGGTGTTAGTATTTTGGGGGTTAGGATATTAGTAGATCCAGGGATAAGTTAAGGGTCCCCTGACTATACAGGAGAACCCAGAGGCAAGGATTCAAGAGTCTAAGGGGTAGTGAGGAAAGTACGAATGAGGAAGGAAAGGGAGAAGGGTATTTTTTTTATAGTGGGTAGCAGGGGTGTATGAAGGAGGTATTATCCCAAAGGATGTGTGGTTAGGCCTACCGGGTGGGTAGTGGGGAGGGTGGGTGATAGAGAAACCTTCTTACTGAGGCGTGAGGCTTATTGGATCCACACACTGCAGACAAGTAATGGCAGGGGTCTTAATGAACAACAAAATTTCAAATGCTTTCTCAACAGGAGGTAGCGGAAGGACTCTGTAAGGCTCTGTGCGTCTCGCCGTGGACCCCTGCGACCCATTTTGTACACTATGCTCCTCTAAGGATTGCTGTATATGCATCTATCTATATGTATCATGTATCCTTTCAGGTTCTAATTCTATACGTAATGCTGCTAGCATAAATACAGTTCTCTACCATTTTTTATACACTGCATTAGGTGACACTGTGGTTATATAATTAATTTGTACACTTTATTTAATTATTTTTTCTTTAATATATTATAGTCTCATTACACTTGATTGTTTATGTAAGGGCTCTCACCCCTGAACGATCATTCAGTCCTCCTTGGGCATCAGGCTGTCTTTCTTCCACTCCAGGGCAGGTCTGATGCCTGGGGCCCGCCCCCCCCCCCCCCCCCGTGAGGGCACGCTGACGTCACCAGGGGAGCCTCTGCTGCCTGTGAGGGGGCGGCTCCCTGAGTTTCCAGCTTCCTGCAGGACAGCCATCTTAGCCTGTTACAGGCATTGGGGAGGCTGTCTCCTTGTGGAGCCTTGGGATCCTCCCCTGGTGGTGCATGACGTCATCACGTCACGTCGTGCTGGCGCTCTGACGTCACGATGGGGGCGTCGACATCCAGGAGCAAGGCAGCAGTGATCGTGGGGGGGTGAGTACCCATTTGTGTATAAATTGTGGTATGTTTAGCATGTTCTGTAGCCCTCTACTTGATAAAGGCAATCTATTTGCCGAAACGTTGGACCTTTGGTGGCACAATAAACTGCACCTTTAGAAAGACCGTGTGCCTGCTTCCATTCCTTTGCGAGGGTGGGTTAACCCCTTAATTACTATAGTGGTTACTAACTGCTAAGGTGATTAAGGGATTAGGGGACATTAGATTGTCTTTTTTTATTGTTCTGTGTTGTTTATAGCAACGGAGGATATGGACGGTGATGAGGATGAGGACGGCCTTCATCATGGCAGCATGGCAGGGATGAGTGCAAGATTTATTTACTTTATTTATGATGCTTAATGATTTACTTTAAATGGGCAAATGCACTATTATCCATATCTGGATAATAGTAATTTTGACCATTATTGTACTGTATGTGTTAGGGGGCGGGGGGGTGTATTTATATAAAAGTATTTATTTATGGGGGTTTTGTGGGCACGTGGGGATCCCCGGACACTTGCGAGGACCACCCAGGGCCACCGCCGACGACCTATAGTATCATTCCTGTGCATAAAACAAAAAAAAGATATTTTATGTATGTTAAGGGGTACAGGGGTTGTTGGGGGGACAGGGGGTGGGTATGTTATGTATTGCAATGTTTATTGGGGACAATTGTTATCATTATCTTAGCGGATAGCCGCTAAAGTAATGAAGCTGCTTTAATGTATTTTTTAATAGTGTGCGGGAGCAGGGGGTCTCCTGAGCTGAACCACTTTGACGTCTGTCTCAGGGACCCCCTGGTACCTGAGCTACAGGCCCCGGTTTGGGACATCGGATGTCAGTGTCAACGCCATTTTTAAAGCGTGCGTGACGTGTGACATGTAAATAATGGAGGAAATACCAACACCCCATATCTGGGCCTGTGACTCGGGAAGCAGGGGGTCCCGAGGCTAAAATCAATGCGGTTCAGCTCATAAGAACCTCTGCTTCCACACAATATTAATAACAATTATATTAAAACAGCTTCATTACCATAGCGGCTATACACTACGGTAATGAATTAGTGGTTATTGTTATGTGTGTTTTGATACTACTGAAGTGTAGATTTGCCGGGGGTCTCCTGAGATGAACCGCATTGGTTTCAGCCTCAGGGACCACCTACTTCATGAGATACAGGCCCTGTTGGTGTTGTGCGTATGTGTTGTTCCTTCCCCTCTCCCTCCCACCTGTCCCACCCCACTTCTCCACCTCGGTTCAGGGGGAAGGCCACTGGGTCATCTTCCACCCAGAGCGCTAAGCAATAACTTTAGGCCCTTTAGTAGAAGGGGAGATTTAGGAGATGCGACCCATAGTTGGATACCTAAATATCGATAACTATATTATCACATAATATGAAGAACTTTAACAGCCCGGCCAAGAGGCGTCTAGCGATGTCAGACTATAAAAGAAAGAATGCAGATTTATTGTTGTTGCAGGAGACTCATTTCAGTAAAGGTGGCGCCCCAAAATATCTAGATAAAAACATCAGGCAGTTCTACTTCTCATCAGCCCAGACTAAAAAAAGAGGTATAGCAATTCTAATTAATAATAAACTCCCCCTAGTGGCCGAGCAGGTTAGGCGAAATAAGGAGGGCAGAACCCTCATTCTGGTGGGGACTATTAGGGAGCAATTGTTGACAGTTGCAACGGTGTATGCCCCCTGTGAGTCCGATACATTGTTTTTCACTTCTTTTTTTGACATACTCAATAGAGTCAGAAAAGAGCATACTTTACAAGCAGCAGATTTTAATCTGGTACTAGATCCGGACATGGACAGGTCATCTCATTCATCCCAGAGGAGGGTAGAAACAAGAGGACATATTAAGGTGCTGAAAGAAGCGCAACTATCTGACATTTGGAGAGAGTTAAAGCCAAAAGAAAAGGGTTACACCTTCTTCTCTAAATCACATTCGAACTACATCAGAATACTGTAGTGCCCACGGTTATTCTAACACAAACCAGTGGCAATCAGCAAAAATACCCAGGTACATGCCTTAAACTAGACCCAGCATTTCTGCATTGATTAATGGCCCATCAGATTAAAAGCGGGGGTCGCTAGCAGTCCCATTCAAACTGAATGGGACTGCCAGGGACCCCTGTTGTGTTAATCCTATGGGTTATTAGTCAATGCAGAAATGCCTTAATCTTGCCTTAAACTAGCCAGGTTACACCCAGCACATACCCAGAATGAAACCGGGCTAGTTTAAGGCAAGCTTTAGAATACTCGTGGTCTCGTTTGTAGATTATTTTTTTGTATCAAACAGAATGTCCCATAGTCATTGTGACCCAGATTCATGACATTTCATGGTCTGACCACGCACAAATTGAGCTGATGTGCGCAGATCTCCAACTACACATGCCTGGAGCAAATTGAAAACTGAATGAATGCCTCCTAAAAATACCTGAGTTTTTGCAAAGCATAGACAAGGAAATGAAAGGTGTTTTCAAAACAAATGTGGGAAGCGTAAGCTCCCACATAACACTTTGAGAAGCACATGAAGCTACTGTTACGCCGGTGCTGCCCGCAGACCAGACCCGTCCCCTGTGCTGAGGTGGGACGTAGGGATACATGCACCCGCAGCAAAGGGAGCGCGTCCGGAGTGTGGTGTTAGTGTTGCCAGGCCAGGTATAGTAAGGAAGGCAATACTTGCCGGTACCGGTAGTAGAGGAGGAGTAGTTATTGCCATTACCAAGATCAAGGATTGGAGAGTTGCGGATGGTCGAAGGTATAAGCCGTGTTACAGGGATGCCAGAAGTCACGAAGTCCAAGTAGAGCCGAAGTCGAGAACCAGAGGGGGTAGTCGTCCAATCCGCGTCAATACCTGAGGAGTCACTGAGAGAGTAGTCAAATGCTTCCATACAGAACTATGTCGAGCGACAAGTGATGGGAAGCACAGGCATAATAAAGCTGGGCAGGCCAATGGGAAAAGGGGGCAGGCCTGGAGGACTGCAAGGAGTCCTCCCTGATAGGAGGGAGGTGTTACAGCCCAGCTGAGTGTAATCATTGATTTGCATGGAACTGTGTGATGCTTGGGGGCGAGGCCTCACTGCAGTGGTTAAAAGAGCTCTGTTAGGCGTGTGCTCTGTAAGCTGGCAATGCATGCACATAACATCTGAGGCTGGCGTGCGTGTAGGTGTGCGTGCAGGAGGGCGTGGGCAGCCCGGCGCTGAGCAGAGGAATCGCCGAGGGAAGTGATCCCGCGACGGCGACAGGGGCGAGGAGCCGTGGAGGCCGGTAAGGCAGGATTGTTTTGTGTGTCCAGGGGCTCCCTGCGGAGAAGGAGTGCTCTGTGTGGGAAGCGAGGAGAACGCCGATTCCTGACAGCTACTCAGGGGGGTTCTCTCATTAGCATTGCGGCGGGGAGAAAATGGGAAATAAACAAAAAATTACGGGAGTTGCAGGCAAAATTAACAACCCTGTCAAGGGAAAACAAGAGAAATAAAAAAGTAGAAATGCTCAAAAAACTGAAGGATACAAAAATTGAGTTAAATTTGCTTCTAACCTCCCAGGCGGAAAATGCAATGAGTTGGTCAAAGAGGAAATGTTATGAAAAAGCAAACCAGTGAGATACCTTACTAGCATCTAAACTCAGGAACAGACCGTCAAACTTTAATAAACAATCTATTAGCCGCAAATCAGGAGAACTGACCTCCAATCCGAAAATGTTAGTGGATGAATTTAAAAGTTATTATGAGACTTTAAGATAAATAATAATAAATCAGAGGCACTAAACATTAGTCTCCCAAAGGAACAAGAGAAGCTATTAGAAATTAATTTCAATTTTAAGTGGCAACCCCACTCCATAAAATACCTGGGAGTGAATCTCACCAGTAACTACATGTCATTATATAAGGCAAATTACCCCAAACTAATCAGACTCTGAAAGAAGACTTTAGAATGTGGTCCTCATATAACATCTCTTGGATAGGCAAAATACATTGTATCAGAATGAATCTTCTCCCTTGTATGCTCTACCTGTTTCAGACCCTTCCGATACCAATCAGTCTAAAGATATTCTCTGTCCGCAGTCCTCAATCACCAAATTTATTTAGAATTTCAAAAAGTCAAGAGTCAAAAGGAAGATATTAAATAGACCGCCATCGGCGGGAGACTTAGCGGTACTTAGCTTGTTGTCCTACTATAAAGCGGCTCAATTAAGTCAGTTATCTCAGTGGCACATGGATCCCAGCCAGAAGCGCTGGGTGGAATTGGAGAGAGAGGTTTGTTCACCAGTCCCATTATACAATTTCATCTGGACCCAAAAATCTATACTTAAATCCTTCAAAGAACCGCTATCCTCAATGTCCAACTCATTGGAGATATGGGAAGCCACTAAATTCAGATATGGCTAACCTCTAGGAACACGCTTACAACCCCATTATTTGATAATGCGAACTTTGCTCCAGGACTGAACAATAGAGATTTTGCAATCTGGAAACACAAGGGGATTCTTAGATTTAAAAAATATTAAATCATTTGATAAATCAAGGTATAAAAAAATTCCCCAATCTGAATTCTTTAGGTACCTCCAAATGAGAGCATTTTATACAAAAGCAGCACCCTTCTCCCCATTGACAAATTTTGAGCAACTCTGTTTGTTGGAAACAGACACTAGTGAACTTACTTCTCAAATGTATAAAGAGATAGTTTGTTCTGGACGGGAACTCTCAGCCTCCACAATACACTACTGAATGGGAGGAAGAGCTAAGGGAAACCCTAGAATTAGCGGACTGGGTGGAGATATTTATGGCCATTGCGAAAAGCTCAATCTGCATGTCACTGAAGGAGAACGCATATAAAGTAATGATGAGGTGGTACATCACACCACTAAACTATCCAAATTCATTGAAGGGTACTCCCCATTGTGTCCCACACAATGCAGAGAACAAGCAGACTTGTTGCACATGCTGTGGTCTTGCCCTTGGGTTCAGCCCCTCTGGAAGGAAATTCATATTTGGCTACAGAGGATTTTGTATCTCGAGATACCATTTGATCCATGGCTGTTCCTACTGAACAGGCCAGCACAGCAGCTATAAGAAAATAAAATCATTTTGCAAATAGCAACGGCAACGAGGTGTGAGATCGCACCATTGTGGAAACAAAAAGACTCTCCAGTAATTGCAAAAATTAGGAATAAAATGTGGTTTATTTGCCGGATGGAGATGCTCACTAGCCTGGTAAATGACACAGGCACCAAATTCCAAAAGGTGTGGCAGCCATGGCTAGCCTAATCAGATATACAAGGGGTGAGTTTGGCAACAATAATGCAATTATAGTCCTTGGTGTGTTCTCGCTCGGTGAGGGTGGGGAAAGGGCATTGCTACTCTTTTACTCCATTTTATGCATACCAGGTCGGAAATTAGTGAGACCTGGAAAGGCTGAGAGCAGCATACAAATGTCCAGTACAATTAGGCATCCCTAATATAACTTCGAGATGGACCAGAGGTGGAGGTTCTTGTATTCCCCCCTTGTTGTCGTCCCCTCACCATCCCTCCCCCACACTTTCAAGTTCATTTATGTTGGTACGTTAGAGGAGCGATTTTTACAGGATGTGCTTTAGATACAATGCAAAGGATATCGGCAAATGTGTTTTATACAGATATCACACTGTATCACTGCTTTTTGAAAATAAAAAATGTAAGTTACAAAAAAAAGACAAGCATTTAATAATTGTTTGGGCCAGTGACTACTGTGAATAATTGAATGCCAAACACACAATGCTGTTTTACTCATGTACAGCTACAATTGCTGGTTGTAGACGGCTTACCTTGAGAATTCTGAATTTAAACCCATCCCACACTGCGAGACTCTTGCAGCCAGACTAATGGCCCATTGGATTATCACAGCGGGGTCCCTGCATTTGAATGGGACTCACACTATGTGAATCCTACCGGGCTGCAAGTTCCAATCAAACGCAGGGACCCCTGCTGTGTTAATCCGATGGGCCATCACAGCCTGCTGTGGACCATCTCACAAGTTACTGCAAGGTGGTCACAGATTTTCCTTGGCATGCAGTCTAAAATCAGTAGTTGCATCTGTAATTTATACTCATAAAAAACCTACAATATCTTAGAGAGCAGGTATGCACCCTGTGGGTTATTTGGCACAACGCATGTGAATACTTTGTAATGTAATGTGGCAAAAATGATCAAACAGTGTAATTGCTTTGAAACTCTGCCATGCAACAACTGAGACTGTCCAGGTCCTCTGTATACTACTGTAATTCAGCATTCAATGCTATTGAACACAACAATGTCATGGGTAATTAAAATAAATGCACACATTTTTCATTCAAGGTTCAGATTCATAAAGCATATCCTTATCAGGATCCAACACAATGTCAGTCAATGTTATAGTGAGCTGACATGAAGATTTTCTAAATTGTTTTAACTGTCAGAATAATTGCTTGTTTTCTTTCAAGCATCTGAATACTTAAACTTAGGTGTCAAGCGCATTTTCTACATGAGCTTAAATACGAAAAAAGTATTGATGCTTAAGGATGCATAAGAACATAGAAGCACATTTCTAAAATGTTTGGTACTGTACAGTGAGGGGATGGGGAAGGGTGACAAAGTATCAAAAGTTATTAAAACACTCAAATTTTTAGTTAATGTATGCTTACCCACTTCTCAAAAATATCACCACCTTAATATCATTTTTTAAACCATAATGATGTTGCCACTACTAATGCATAGAGTACTACATTTAAAAATAGAAACATGGAAACATAATTAAATGTAAACCATAATTCAGGAAATGCACTAACTTTAAGCAATACAAGGAGTATCTAAAGGGAAGATCTACTGTAAGTTGAATAGTAAAAGTTGTAACATGAAACATTTACATTCTGGAATATATATATAAATAGTGGTGTAGTGCAGATCAAAGTTTCCTGTAGCTGTTATTTGGACCAGACAAGCAGAGGGACTTTCGGAGACTGATCTCAGGTGTTTCCCACCATTCTGCAGTGAGAGGACCTCCCATACATCTCTGGTGTCCCAGATCATATATCAAAGATAAGTATAGTGTAGCATTGGTGCTCTCATGTTGGGTCTTTGATAGTGAGGGGGGGACGGTTACAGCTAATACTCTGGTAAGGTGGATTTTCCCTTTGCCTTTAACTAGTACACATACAGTTTGAGTATTTTTTTATTTTTCATCTGGGCTGTTCACTGTGTTTTTCTGGGGTTCTTTATCAGTTATTTGCTGGTTTAGGGATCAACAGGGCAGGCTTTCTTGCAGTTTTTAGATTTTGACCGGCCAGTCATTGGTTACCCTGGGAACATCTGTACCCAGAGTGACCTATATTAGAAGTTATATCTCCTGCATTATTTGCCATCTCTGTTTTTGTGTCCCTGTGCTGTCTATATTTTTGGGTCCATATTCTTATTGTCTATAGGAGACATTTGTTTGGTCTGTTTTCATGTTTGTCATTTTGGTTTTCTATGTTGTGTTTGATGTAGACTCATAATACATTTGTATTTTGGTTATTATATTTGTCTGCATCTGATTGCATTAATTATTAGATATGTCTGAGTGCTTCTAATTGGGGTTCTTGTGTCTTTTTGTATGTTATACATATATAGATGTAGAGAATCAAAAAAATATATATATCCTAATTCGTGAATTAAAATGTTAAAAAATGAAACATTGTAATACATACATTTTTAAATACATTTCATTTTTTGTAAAAAAATTTTTTGCAGATTCAGCAGGCTGATCAAAGTCAACACCTTGTTCATGTAGGAAACACACCCATTGATTATGGATAATTCAGGTAATGTATGCGTTCTAATTTGTCATCTAAAATGTCATACTTTAAAAATACTTTTTAGTCATCTGAAGTGTTTTTTTGCATTGAAACAGTGTATGAAAATAAGGGGTGGATTACATTGCATTTAGATTAAATACACAATAGTACAGTAGCACCACCTAACATTACTGAAGAGTACTATGGTAGCCACAACACTCCATTATGCCACAGCGGCTCAGTCCCAGGGCTGCAACATGCAAATAAATTCCAGGATTTACACTTGGTTTTACATTGTACAGAAAACAGTACATTGTTGTGTTCCTGTATCCTAAATAGAGAGTCCATGTGGATTATGCTGGTCCATTGAGTGGAGAATGTTTATAGTTCTATTCGTTTTATTCCAAGTTAATAGAGGTGCATCCGATAGTATTATACACAGCAATACCTACCATTGATAAACTCTGGCTTGCCTTTCCTGTTTTGGGTTACTTGAAATACAGTAAGGGTAATTGATAATGAAACAGTTTACAGGAGCTGTATTTGAGGAGATTATTCAAGAAAACTGTATTGGGCATACAGTGCCCTTTCATCCAGCGACAAATGCTCTCACTGAAGAGTCTGTCAAGAAGGAAAGGAAAAGGATGGCTACATAAACGGTGGAAACAAAATTGGTGGGGGGTGTAATAGATGTGTGCAGAGGTATATAATGGAGACTGATTAGGGTGAAATTAAATCCTGGCTTTATTGCACCTGTTCCTTTAACAAGGCAAAACATAAAAAAAGAAACAAAATAAAGGCCTACTCAACTTTGGAGAAATAACTAAACCTTTACTCCAGCCCTAGCTAACTGGGTGGATAGCTAGGCTGAATACCGCCAGAAACAAATACAGACACACACACACACACACACAAACACACACACACATAAATATATATGCATGTATGTATGTATATATATATCATACATTTTAAGTTATGGGTGAAAAAGGTGACAGAAAACCTCCACCGTTAGCATATACACTGGCGACACACTTTATTCGAGCTCGGCTAGTCCCACGAATTCGGGTATACCCGGGTGTATTGAGGTTGGTGACTGTTTTCTGCCCGAGTGCATTGGGTTATTTTCCAGGCAGGGATTGAAGCATTTTATTCCCGCTGGCTGCAATACTGCACAGTATATATATATATACTGCATTACAATTCATGAATTTATGCCATCTGGTAGA
>WSYH01003444.1:0-15612 GCA_036426205.1 Ascaphus truei
TGTGAGCGGCCCGTGCACTATCCCGTGCACCAACATCTTTGTCAGACCTGTCTGACATCCACCGCTTCTTAAAGGTTTTGTTTCATTAGACCTTCTGCCGAGCAATAATAGAGCCCAGCGTAGTGTCCCACTCAGTCATCAGAGCTTCGAGCTCTTTGCCTAGGTCACGCAGATGTTTCTCTGCCTTCTTGCGGCCAGCACGCTCAAACTCCAGGTCCTTCCTCAGGTCTTGAGCTGTCCTTCTATGCTTCTTTTCTGGCTCAAGGCAGCTGCCAATTCAATTCCTCTCAGGGCCTTCATCTCTTCCCGGTGCTTGCTCTGGGTTTGTGCCAGCGCATCCTTCAGATTTTGGATCTCTGTAGTTTTGTCGCTAGGATTGCTGCTGCTTCTGTTTCCCATGCCTCTTTCTCCTGGGAGTACTGATTTTTTGTGATGGAGCAGGCTCTCTGTTTCTCCAGCTCTTTTTGCAGCTTGAGGTTGTCCTCCTTTATAGCTGTGAGTTGCTGAGACGTTTGTTCAGTTATCTGCTTTAGCTCTAGAAGCTTTTTATCCAACTTCAGTTTTTCAGATTCCAAGGTTTGGACATTTTTAGTTTTTTCGTATTTCGCTTCCAGTGATGCTCTGGCAAGGCTCAGGGTGGCCTTCAGCTCATCATGTTGCTCAGCGGTGACCCACTGCGTACTCAGTCACTTCTGTAGCACTTGCTGCTTTACTTTACCCAGCTCTGTTTTTAACGTGCAGACCTCTTGCTGAGAAGCTTCTTGCTTGGCGATGAGGCATTGAACGTCTTGTTGGGATGCCTCATAGAACTGTTTCCAGTCAACAGTCTTTTGGTCTGTCTCACTTGGATTTCTGCTTATGGCGGTATCGGTACCCTTTGTCATGCCAAGGCTAGAAGTCATTCCTGTGATGATTGCGCCAAGCGCTCTGTGTTGTAGTCCACCTCTGGTCTTTTCTGATGCCACGGGGTAACCTTTCCCTGCAGCTGCTGTTGCACATGGAGGTTGTTCATTCTGCGGGGCCACATAGGAGTCCTCATCATCCTCTTCTGAACTGCAACTGTGCTGAACCGTAGAAACCCAGCGCGCATTATGCCCCACAGAAAAGTTACATTCCATTGGTTCTGTGTTCCGAGGGCAAACTGCGGCCACATATCCAAGTTCATGGCATCTGTAGCACTCTATATACCTTCCAAAACGGAGTCGGCGTTTTGTCTCCAGTCTACTGGGAACAACGAGACCAGAGTCCCTCTTAGGTGCCTACTCCTTTACGCAAGTCAGTGAGTCCTTGGGGATTCCTATTCGGTTGAACAGTCTTATCGGACCTCCTGGAGCGCAGGAAGCGAGAACCTGTGCACTCATCTGGACTTGAGTTCTTGGACATCTCTTCAGCAGTCAAGTAACATTCGACTAAAGCGACCACCTGTTCGGCGTCTTTGGGGTCACTCTGGCTCACCCACTTCTGGATGGTGCGGGGGAGACCTCTCAGGAACTGGTCAATAACGACTCTTTCAACAACTGCAGCGATGGAACATACCTCAGGCTGGAGCCACTTCCTTGCAGAGTGTATAAGGTTATAGAGTTGAGAGCGGGGTGTCTTCTCTAAATCATAACGCCAGGAATGGAACCGTTGAGCCCGAACCGCGAGGGTGACCCCTAGTCGTGCCATAATCTCCGCCTTCAGGGTGTCATAGTCTTTAGCTTGCTCGGGCTCTAAGTCATAATAGGCTTGTTGTGAGTCACCCACCAGGAAGGGAGCAATTATTCCCGCCCACTCCTCTGAGGGCCACCCTTCGCGTACTGCGGTGCGCTCGAAGATTGACAGGTACGCCTCAACGTCATCGTCCATCGTCATTTTCTGAATGAGGTGTGTTTGTACCTGGTGAGCGACCTGTGGGGCCACTCTAGGCAGGGCGGTAATTTTCTCTCCCAACGCTCGGAGCTCCTGTGTAGGCGAAGTTGCGCCTTGTTTTGCTCTTCTTTTAGCGTCTGATGTAGGGACAGCGCCATCTGCTGTACTAACGCCGCCGTGCTTTCAGTTTGTGACTTTGTCATCTGTAGTAAACCCACATTATAGGATTTTGCCATCTCCTCTTGGGTCTTTGCCAGTTGCTGCAAACCCTGCATTAAAATTGCAGAATTTTCCGTTTGCTTGTGCTGAAGCGAGGTCAGAAATTCCTCCATTTTCCCCTTTCACTGCCTTGTGGACTGCCCGCATTAAACTCCACCAATTGTGAAGTCTCTGTTACGCCAGTGTTGCCCGCAGACCAGACCCGTCCCCTGAGCTGAAGGGGGAAGTGGTAATACACGCACCCGCAGCAAAGGGAGCGTGTCCGGAGTGTGGTATAAAGCGTTGCCAGGCCAGGTGTAGTAAGGTAGACAATACTTGCCGGTACCGGTTGTAGAGATAGAGTGAAGAATGCCTTGCCGAAGTCAAGGAGTGGAGAGTGGAGATAGGTCGTAGTCCAAGCCATGTTCAAGGGGTTACCAGAGTGAGCGTTGTCCAAGGAGTGCCAAGATCGAGAGCCAGAGGGAGTAGTTGTACAAGCCACGTCAGAACCTGTGAAAACACTGAGAGAATCCAGAAGTACTTCCATACAGAGACTATGTCGAGCAAAGACTGAGAGCAGAGAGGAGCTAGATAAAGCAGGAAGGTCCAATTAGGAACAGAGGCGGGACAGGAAGAGCTACAGGGAGACACTGCAGATTGGTGCAGGCATAACAGGCCAGGTGAGTCTTGTTAGTAACCCGAGTATGCTCGTGCAGTGTGCGGGGGCGGAGCCTGAGGTCCGGGGGACGGGAATAAGAGTGTGCAGACTGAGCGTGCTCCGTAACTTGTCTACGCGCGTGAACTGAGCCAGTGGATGGTGCAGGTGTGCGTGCAGGATGGCGTGGGCGCGCCTGGCGCTGAGCAGAGGAATCGCCGAGGGGAGTGATCCCGCGATGGCGGCAGGGGCGAGGAGCCGTGGAGGCCGGTAAGGCAGGATTGTTTTGTGTGTCCAGGGGCTCCCTGCGGGGAGGGAGTGCTCTGTGTGGGGAACGAGGAGAACGCCGATTCCTGACAGTACCCCCCTCTTCAGGAACGGCCTCAGGACGGTCCAAGAACTGTTTCTCTGGAAACTTTTTCCTGAAGGACTTAAGAAGGGCCGGGGCATGAATGTCCTTTGAAGGTACCCAGGATCTCTCTTCAGGGCCAAAGCCCTTCCACTGCACCAAGAACTGGAGCTAACCCCTGGATAGGCGAGAATCCAAAAGAGAGTGAATTTCGTATTCCTCGTTATTTTGGACAGTAATGGGATCCGGCTTACGAGTCTGATCCGGAAAGAAGTGACTCGAGATAAATGGTTTTAAGAGGGACAAATGAAAGACATTGGGAATCTTCATAGTGGGTGGTAGTTGGAGCCGGAATACCACGGGATTGATTTGTTCACAAATAGGGAAGGGACCCAGGAACTTAGGTGCCAGTTTAGGAGATGGTACCTTGAGGTGGATATTCTTAGAGGAGAGCCATACCAAATCCCCTGGTTTTTAACTGGGTGCCGAACGATGACGACGATCGGCCTGTAGTTTCGATCTGCGGGAGGAGTTGAGAAGGGTAGACTGAATCCTGGACCATGCGGTTTGGAGGGAAGAAATGCGTTCATCTACGGCTGGTACTCCAGAAGGGATGTTGGGGATGGGAAGACAGGGAGGGTGGAACCCATAATTTATAAAGAAGGGCGACTCCCGGGTGGACTAGTTTTTGGCAGAATTGACGGCATACTCTGCCCAAGGGAGGAGTTGAGCCCAATCATCCTGGAAATCGGATATAAAACATCTCAGGTACTTCTCCAGGGATTGATTGATTCTCTCCGTTTGTCCATTGGACTGAGGATGATAGGCGGAAGAGAAAGAAGAAGAGATGCCCAATCTCTTCGTGAAAGCTCTCCAAAATTTGGATACGAACTGAGAACCTCTGTCAGAAACAATGGACAAAGGGATCCCATGAATCCGGAAAATCTGCTCAGCAAGGGCGGGGGAGGTGGGTAATCCTTTAAGTGGAATGAAATGGGACATCTTCGAGAACCTGTCCACGACCACCAAGATAGTGCCTGTCACGACACCAAGCTAGTTATTCTTCCTCTGGACCTGGGCAACTCCACGATGAAGTCCATCGAAATGTGGGACCAGGGGCGGTTCGGGAACTGGAAGGGGTACAGAAAACCCCTGAGGCTTTTGACGGAGGTTTGCTTTGAGCGCACATGGGGCAGGCGCGGGTAAACTCCAGAATATCTTGAGACCATCCTTGGCCACCAGAAATTCCGACGAATGAGATCAGTAGTCTTCTTAAAACCTGGATGACCTGCAGATTAGAGGAGTGACCCCGACAGGACCTTTGGAACACAATTTGGAAGGTACGAAAGTTGTTGTCGGGAACCACCAAGTCCTTGGGAAAAGGGTCTCTGGGAGTGCAAAATCTTGTCAAGATTCTTGAAAGAAGATGTGGCGAGAATCTCTCTTGTGGAAGGATAGTCTCCAAATATTCCTCTGGCCTCTTTAGAAGAATGTATTCGGGGAGGATGGTGTCTGCCTTACGTTCTTGGTCCCGGGGATATAGGAAAGGTGAAAATCGAATCGAGAAAAAAAAAGGGCCCAACGAGCCTGTCGTGGACCAAAGCGTCGAGCGTTCTCTATGTAAAGAAGGTTCTTGTGGTCCGTGAGAATAGTAAACGGCTCTTTCGACCCTCCAGCAGGTGTCTCCACTCTTGAAGAGCCATCTTCAGGCCAGAAGTTCCCTGTTACCCACGTCAAGTCTCCTCTCGGCGGATGAGAATTCTGGAAAAATATGCAGAAGGATGTAACTTATCTTGGGCGTGGGTCTCTGAGAAAGGACCGGCACCAGCGCCGCAATCAGAAGCGTCGACCTCCAGGACGAAGGGAAGTTTCATGCGGATATAAAGGCTTCCTTGAGTGTCTCGAAGGCGGAGATGGCCTCAGATGACCAATCAGAAGGGTCAGCTCCTTTTTTGGTGAGCGCAGTAAGGGGTGCCACAATGGTGGAAAAACTCCGTATAAACTTACGATAATAATTAGCGAACTATAAAAAACGTTGCATGGCCTTGAGAGAATTAGGTCTTGGCCATTCAGTGACTGCTTGAAGTTTACCGGAGTCCATCATAAACCCCTCATCGGAAATGATGTACTCCAGGAATGGAGTAGAGGTCTGATGAAAGGTGCACTTCTCCAGTTTGGCGTATAAATGGTGTTCACGGAGACGGGAAAGGACGTAGGAGGTGTGGCGTATATGATCCTGGAGATCTTTGGAAAAAATCAGGATATCATCCAAGTATACAATAACAAAAATATTGAGTACCTTACGAAAGACGTCGTTAATGAAATCCTGGAAGACAGCGGGAGCATTACATAAGCCGAAAGGCATTACCAGATATTCGTAGTGTCCACTACGCGTGTTGAAGGCCATCTTCCATTCATCCCCCTTCCTTGGCCCCCTGTAATTTATCGAACAGTTCGGTAATAAGGGGAAGGGGGTAACGATTTTTAATAGTTATGTGGTTCAAACCCCTGTAGTCGATGCAAGGCCTCAACGACACGTCCTTTTTCTTGACGAAGAAAAACCCAGCCCCTGCTGGGGAATTGGAGTGACGAATAAAGCCTTTCTTGAGATTCTCCTGGATATATTCATCCATAGCGTGAGATTCTTGTAGCGGCAAGGGGTAGGTCTTGGACTTGGGTAGGGAGTTACCTGGAACTAGATCGATCGGACAATCGTAAGTTCTGTGTGGCGGCAAGAGGTCTGACTGTACCTTATTGAAAACGTCCCGGAATTGATGGTAAACGGAAGGTAGAATAACTTCGGGAACAGAGGTATTGGCCAGCAGTTGATGAGCTTCACCTGACCTCGGCCTCCAGGTAATGGGAGCAGAGGAAGTCCAGTCAATGAGAGGATTGTTTAGCTGTAGCCAAGGAAGACCAAGGTTGATGGGTATCCCAGGAGCGTGAATGGCATCGAGAACTAAGATCTCCTTGTGCAGATGTGAGGACAGAAGCAAGGGAGCCGTCTCTAAGGAGATGTGGGCCGGGGTAAGGGGACGTCTATCGATACCGACGAGTGCGATGGGAACCTTCTTCCTCACGAGTGGTATGCGGTTTACCCTGGCGAATTCTAGATCCACGAAGTTTCCTCCAGCTCCTGAGTCAATGAAAGCGGCGGTAGAAGTCTTGAACTTATCGCCTGAAAGGGAGACTGGAAATGTAAGTTTCTTAGGGAGTTCACCTTTAGAAAGGGGAGGTGGAGACATTACACCAAGAGAGAGCCCCTCTGTACTCACTGGGTGTTCCCGTTTCCCGGATCCACTGGGGACACTCCCGAACCAGATGTTCCATGGATCCGCAGTAGAAACACAATCCCCCGGTGTGGCGGAACTGCCGTATCGGTGTGCGGATGCGTTGTACTCCCAATTGCATTGGCTCAGGCAACTCCAGTGAAGGACGAAGAGATCTGGTAGCACTTGGGGGAGCAGGAGTGTTGCTGGGAGTACTGGAGAACGGAACTGGAAAGTTAGGGAAGCGAGTGCGCTGGCGCTCTGAGCGGCGTACCTGGATACGTTGATCCCTCGGACAGCCAAATCAATGAGGACTTCCAATTGATCCGGCCTGGATTGGCGAGAGAGTTCATCCTTGATGGGTTCCGCCAGGCCCTGCCAGAATACGGAGACGAGAGCCTCTTGTCTCCAGTTAGTCTCGGCTGCTAGAGTCCGGAATTCCACAGCATACTGTGTCACCATTCGCCGTCCCTGAGTGATCTGGAGGAGAGAAACAGATGCCATCTCCCGACGAGCGGGAGAATCGAATACTCGTTGAAACTCGGCTTTAAATGCCGGGTAATCTTGGGTAAGATCAGAACGTCGCTCCAAAACTGGGGAAGCCCAAGCCAGGGCGCTGCCAGTGAGGAGGTTATAAATGTAGGCTACCTTCTTGCGATCAGTATTGTAGAGATGGGGGCCCATTTCCAACTGCACCTCACACGGGTTTAGGAACCCCCTACAATCTTGCGGTTCACCTGCATAAGGCTTGGGGGGAGGAATCCTTACATCTGAGCTGCTAACTGCGCTTGCAGAGTGGGGGCTTACATCTGGCGAGGTCGCGGTCGGTACATGGTCTGTGAGTACTGCGACCTGGCGTGCATGTGCCACAATTTGATCCGCCATGGCCTGGTTTTGCTGAAGCAGATTGGAGAGAAACTGCTGAAGTTCAGTCTGGTCTGCATCTTGTGGGCTCGACATAATGTTACGCCGGTGCTGACCGCAGACCAGACCCGTCCCCTGAGCTAAAGGGGGAAGTGGTAATACACGCACCCGCAGCAAAGGTAGCTTGTCCGGAGTGTGGTATAAGGCGTTGCCAGGCCAGGTGTAGTAAGGTAGACAATACTTGCCGGTACAGGTTGTAGAGATAGAGTGAAGAATGCCTTGCCGAAGTCAGGGAGTGGAGAGTGGAGATAGGTTGTAGTCCAAGCCGTGTTCAAGGGGTTACCAGAGTGAGCATTGTCCAAGGAGTGCCGAGATCGAGAGCCAGAGGGGGTAGTCGTACAAGCTGCGTCAGAACCTGTGAAAACACTGAGAGAATCCAGAAGTACTTCCATACAGAGACTATGTCGAGCAAGGTCTGAGAGCAGAGAGGAGCTAGATAAAGCAGGAAGGTCCAATTAGGAATGGAGGCAGGACAGGAAGAGCTACAGGGAGACACTGCAGATTGGTGCAGGCATAACAGGCTAGGTGAGTCTTGTTAGTAACCCGAGTATGCTCGTGCAGTGTGCGGGGGTGGAGCCTGCGGGCGAGGAGCCATGGAGGCCGGTAAGGCAGGATTGTTTTGTGTGTCTAGGGGCTCCCTGCGGGGAGGGAGTGCTCTGTGTGGGGAACGAGGAGAACGCCGATTCCTGACAGTCTCAGTCCCAGCGTCGGATCTTTTGTCCAGATCAAAGGCAGGAAACACAGTATTACTCTAAGCAGGAGTTTATTTACAGGGTATAAAGCAGGTACAGGGTTAACTCATAACACAAAACGGAAATAAAAGACCTAACTCCTTCCAGGAGGACTGACTAATACTGCTTAGTCCTTAAC
This sequence comes from Ascaphus truei, assembly GCA_036426205.1. Taxonomy (NCBI): domain Eukaryota; kingdom Metazoa; phylum Chordata; class Amphibia; order Anura; family Ascaphidae; genus Ascaphus; species Ascaphus truei. The sequence continues at coordinate 8,117 of WSYH01003444.1, forward strand.
TAGTCGTGGGAGAACTAAACTCTTTCCCCCACTTTACCCAGTATACCTGCAGCAGGTCTCCTTTCAGACCCTCCCTCCTCTCTGCCTTTCTCTGTCTCCGATTTCTCCATTTACCCTTTTCCTCTCTCTGACCATCATCTCATCTCATTCTCTCTATCTCGCTTCTCCCCTTCTCCACCTCCATCTACACCCCGGTTCTGCAGAAACCTGCGCTCTATTCACTTACCTGACTTTGAGTCCACTTTATGCTCCTCCCTCTCCTCTCTCAGCTCTGCTACAGACCCCGACAACCTGGTCAGGAACTACAACTCTGTCTTGTCCTCCTCTCTTGATCTACATGCCCCACTTTCTCTCTGCCGCACTCGCCCTTCTAACCCTAGACCCTGGCTAAATTCCCACACACGCATGCTGCGTTCCTCCACTCGTTCCTCTGAACGCCTCTGGAGGAAGTCTCACACTCTCGCAGACTTTCTTCACTACAAATTTATGCTATCCTGTTTCAACTCTGCCCTCTCGCAAGCTAAACAAGCCTACTTTTCTGCACTAATCAACATGCACAAGTCTAACCCACGCCGACTGTTCTCTGTCTTTGATACTCTACTCAAACCACCCTCAGCTGCCTCTCCTTCCTCCATCTCCGCTCAGGACTTTGCTGACTATTTTAAGGAAAAGGTGGAATCCATACGTCACAACATCCCCTCTCTTTCTTCTTCCCATCCTACACTTCTTCCTAACTCTCCTCTTGCCTTCCTTGACTCTTTTTCAACTGTCTCAGAGGAGGATGTGTTGCTGTTGATTGCCACTTCTCCCTCTACCACTTGCCCTCTTGACCCCATTCCCTACCATATCCTAAAACCTCTTGCTCCTACTATAATCCCTACGCTCACACACATTTTTAACTCCTCCCTCTGCTCTGGAACCTTTCCATCCTCCTTCAAACATGCAACAGTCATACCATTACTGAAAACAGCAAGCTTGACCCTACCTGTCTTTCTAACTATCGACCTGTCTCCCTCCTGCCTTTTGCCTCAAAACTCCTTGAACGTCTTGTATTCTCTCGCTTGCTCCATTTTCTCAACACCTATTCTCTCCTAGACCCTCTACAATCTGGCTTCCGCACTGCTCACTCCACGGAAACAGCCCTCACTAAAATAACTGACGACCTCCATGCTGCCAAAGACAGAGGTCATTACACTCTGCTCATATTACTCGACCTCTCTGCAGCATTTGACACCATGGACCACCCTCTTCTCCTTCACATTCTCCATACTCTTGGTATTTGGAACAAAGCTCTATCCTGGATCTCATCCTACCTCTCCCATCGTAATTTCAGTGTCTCTTCTGCTAACACCTCCTCCTCCTCTATTGATCTCTCTGTGGGGGTACCCCAGGGCTCTGTCCTGGGACCTCTTCTCTTTTCTCTGTACACACTCTCTCTAGGTGACCTAATAACATCTTTTGGGTTTAAATATCACCTCTATGCTGACGACACACAAATATACTTTTCAACACCTGACCTTACACCTGCTATAAGACCAAAGTTTCTGAATGTCTCTCTGCTATATCATCCTGGATGGCCCTCCGTTGCCTTAAACTCAACATGGCTAAAACATAGCTCCGCATACTTCCTCCCAAACCTGGCCCTACTACCTCCTTCCACATTACTGTTGGAACTACGATCATCCACCCAGTAGCCCAAACACGCTGCCTAGGGGTCACACTCGACTCCTCTCTCACATTCGCCCCTCACATTCAAAACATTTCTAAAACTTGTCGCTTTTTCCTCCGCAATATAACAAAGATACGCCCTTTCCTCTGTTGCTCGACTGCTAAAACTCTGACTCAGGCCCTCATTCTCTCCCATCTTGATTACTGTAACCTCCTGCTGTCCGGCCTTCCTGCCTCTCACCTTTCTCCCCTACAATCTATCCTAAATGCTGCTGCCAGAATCACTCTACTCTTTCCTAGATCTGTCTCAGCATCTCCACTCCTGAAATCCCTCTCCTGGCTTCCAATCAAATCCCGCATCTCACACTCCATTCTTCTCCTCACTTTTAAAGCTTTACACTCTTCTGCCCCTCCTTACATCTCAGCCCTAATTTCTCGCTATGCACCACCCCGACTCTTGCGTTCTGCTCAAGGATGTCTTCTTTCTACCCCCTTTTTATCTAAAGCCCTCTCCCGCCTTAAACCTTTTTCACTGACTGCCCCACACCTCTGGAATGCCCTTCCCCTCAGTACCCGACTAGCACCCTCTCTATCCACCTTTAAGACCCACCTTAAGACACACTTGCTTAAAGAAGCATACAAATAGCACTGTGAACATTCTGAACACATGATACATAAAGCTTGGCCCCCGGCAGACGCACTTACCAGAACTCCCTCCTCCTGTCTCTGTACGTTCTCCCTACTTACCAATTAGATTGTAAGCTCCTCGGGGCAGGGACTCCTCTTCCTTAATGTTATGTTTGTCTAAAGCACTTATTCCCATGATCTGTTATTTATATTATCTGTTATTTATTCCATTACCATATGTATTACTACTGTGAAGCGCTATGTACATTAATGGTGCTATATAAATAAAGACATACAATACAATACAATCAGTCTACAGCAGCTTCTCTCACCCTGTCTGTATAACTCTCAACAGTGTGTGTCTGGCAGCATGGGAGGGGGGAATCTCTGTATCACTTCCTGACTATACAGGCTAGGCTAATTAGCTCATTAACTCACAGCTGCACAGACCTGTCCAGAATAATTAACACTATGAGAGCTGTAAAGTCCCACAACTGCTCCACTCTAGCCCCTAGAGGGCAGCGACGGCACCACATATCCCTCCCCCCAGCGAAACACAGTCGTGTGAGCAGCCCGTGCACTATCCCGTGCACAAACATCTTTGTCAGACCTGTCTGACATCCACCGCAGTTCCTAAATGTTTCATACAATGTTTTTGTTCAACCCCTTGAATTAAAGCTTAAAGTCTGCACTTATTTAGCATCTTGGTTGTTTCATTTCAAATCCATTGTGGTGGCGTATAGAGCCAAAATTATGAAAATTGTGTCACTGCAGAGTTTTTAAAATACATATCTCCCCCAGCACTCCTCATCATAATCCTATTTCTCCCCTGCACCCCTCATCATCTTCATATACCCCCCTGCATCTCACACCCCCCACCCTCCGCCAACATGGATCTCTGCACCCACCCTCCGCCAACATGGATCTCCCCACCCACCCTCCGCCACCATGGCTCTCCCCACCCACCGTCCACCACCATGGCTCTCCCCCCCTATATGCCTACATGGTATCCTGCCCTGCAGTTTCCAGCAGTGGGGGGGCGAAGGAGGTGGAGGCAGCAGGGCAAGAGGAGGCGGCGGCTGGGCAGGATGAGGAGGCAGCGGGCAGGAGACAGCAGCAGCGGGGCAAGAGGCAGCGGCAGTGGAGGAGGCAGTGGGGGGTGAGGAAGCGGCGGGGCAGGAGGCGGTGGCAGGGGGGGCTGAGGAAGCGGTGGGGTAGGAGGAGGAGGCGGCGAGGAGACGGCAGCATAGGAGGAGGAGGCGGCAGTGGGGGAGCAAGAGGTGGTCAGGGCAGTCATAGCTGCACGCACGCATGCACACGCTCTAGCAGGCACAGGAAGTGCCGCACCGCTAGAGCGCGATCTTGCAGTCCTGACCAGAGAGCGGGCTGGGGGGGGGGCCATGGTGGAACCCCTGGGACTACCCTATTTGGGAAACGCTGCCCTATACACTTCAGAATTCATCCAGCTGCTTCTGTCTTCTGTCACATCATTAATAAACACTAGTGTCCCAGTGCCATTGGAAGCAATGAATGCCCATGCCATCACCCTGCCTCCACCGTGTTTTACAGATGATGTGGTATGCTTCGGATCTTGAGCCGTTCCAAGCCTTCTCCATACTTTTTTCTTCCCATCATTCTGCTACAGGTTGATATTAGTTTCATCTGTTCAAAGAATGCTGTTCCAGAACTGGGCTGGCTTTTTTTTAGATATTGTTTGTCAAAGTCTAATCTGGCCTTTCTATTCTTGAGGCTTATGAATGGTTTGCACCTTGTGGTGAACCCTCTGTATTTGCTCTCGTAAAGTCTTCTATTTATGGTAGACTTGGATAATGATATGCCTACCTCCTGGAGAGTGTTCTTCACTTGGCAGGATGTTGTGAAGGGGTTTTTCTTTACAATGGAAAGGATCCTACGATCATCCACCACTGTTATCTTCCGTGGACGTCTAGGCCTTTTTGTGTTGCAGAGCTCACAGGTGCATTCTTTTTTTCTTAGAATGTACCAAACTGTTGATTTGGCCACTCCTAATGTTCCTGCTATCTCTTTGATGTATTTTTTTTTTTTTTGCAGCCTAAGTATGCACTGTTTCACTTGCATTGAGAGCTCCTTTGACCATATGTTGTAGGTTCACAGCAAAAGCTTCCACACCTGGAATCAACTCCAGACCTTTTACCTCCTTAATTGATGATGAAATAACAAAGGAATAGCCCACACCTGTCCATGAAACAGCTTTTGAGTCAATTGTCCAATTATATTTGGTCCCTTCAAAAAGAGGGGGCAACATATTAAAGAGATGTCATTCCTAAACCCTTCCTCCAATTTGGATGTGAATACCCTCAAATTAAAGCTGGTAGAATGCACTTTAAGTCCATATTAATTATTTAACTGTAACTTAAATTTATTTTGGTACACAGCCGAAATAACAAAACTTGTATCAGTGTCCAATTTATTTCCGGACACTGATACTACTGTACCACCAACCAGGACACTCACAGCCGTACCCTCCAATGCTCCGCTCCTCCACCCAAGGTGTGTGTGACAGCGCTGCCCCACTATAGTGTTTGAGTTGGTGCCCTGATGCAATGGGTACCTGTCAGGTGATGCCACACCCGGGTGCGCTGATGCCACGATGCTGAGATCCACAGATACAATGATGATACTGCGAAGCCTCTGCCTTTACGTTGGGTGGGTCCCTCGTGGATTGTACCACCGTAACAATGTCTTTATTAATGTAGGGCGATCTGTGTCCTGGACCACAGGCCACAGCCACGGTGCGGTGTCTCTCCTGTGTCCCTAATACTAGTATTGCTAAGTAGGACAGGGTCCCAATCTGAGGAGCAAGTCCCTATCGCAGCCACAAACTATGTGGGAGTCGGGGCCTTGCTGGGGCATAATAGAGGGTATCTGGCCTAGTGCAGATCCCATTGACATCTGAACATATAACTTACTCCTTCCTTGTTTCAGCTCCAACTGCCACTCTCCTAACTGTCAGCTCAAACTTCAAGAACACCCAAAGGTCCAACCTCCCCTCAGGAGATTCTAGCAGCCCTATTGGCTGTACTGTGTCGTGTGTTGTGCAGCCCCTGGGGCTGCTGGAACCTTTGCATGCACACTTTTCTGCGCATGCAAGCGCACAAACAAAATGGCGGTGCCCTTACCGGCTACCAGCCTGCAGCGGAGGTGAGGAGAGCTAAAGGGAAGACCGGGCTACACAAAGAAAAAGCACTGTATGCTGCACGCACATGATCAATACTTACCTAACTATACACATACGTACATGTATAACCAATGAATGTCTACTAACAATTGATAAATAAACCTTAACGCTGAATAATATTTTATGCTATTATAAAATTCATATAATAGATGTCAGCATTTATTTTTGAGCCTCATTGAATTCTACATTTTTTATTGTTGAGACTGGTATGTACATATATATTTAATTTCTCAAAAAAATGTATCATTCAAAAATTTAACTATATGTCCTATACAATCCAAAGGGGACACCTAAATTCTGCTTAGAGTCTACTTTAGCTTGCAATGGGGAGCTATCAAGAACGTGCCATAGCGTACTTTATCTTCAGATCACCTAATATTAGTAGACAAGTGCTGTATGGTCCTCTATTCCCCCCTCCCATGATTTGATCAGTGTTTAAATTAGAGCTGCTAGTGCTTATAACTCAAGTACTCCTATATACTGCTATCATGCACAGCTGATTATACAGGTGTAGCCATGCCACCTGTGGCTACTAATCTACCCTTGTAGTGGCAGTAACATCTGGTAAGAACAGGCCTTGCTAGCAGTTAAGATGGGTTTTCCCCACTCCATGGTGTTGTATTTGAATGACAGTGGGAGGCAGTGACCACAGCCCTGAACATATCCAATCATGGGATAGACCTGGTGCCCTGCTCCTGGCTGTACTTAAACGCAGTACCTCCCTAAATTTAGCAGTGCCTATACCTACTTGAGAGGGGCAGGTCACACAGCCAAGAGCCTGATTATTTGGCCTTCTCTGGTCCTCTTCCCCTCGGGGGAGAGTGAGTGTGTACCATACCTCTGCCCCTGATATAGGGGCAGGGAAGAGCTGGGACTGCTGTGGGTGCCCTTGGCTTGTAGTGAAGGTCCAGGGACCATTTGTCACGAGAGCTTGAGACAGGCTGTAATTTACACCAAAACTATATATAAATATATATAACTCGGGTTTTGACTGGGACGAGACTATAGATTGAGTAAATATAATTTATTCTTGATAAGGTGAAAAACAGCAAATATGTACAAATAACAGGCAAAAATATAGACACTTACGTAAAAGGGAAAATGATGAAGCAGTCACAAGCTGGGCTGGCCAGTTTCATACAGCACTTCATAGTCATAAAGACACCCAAAGCATGAAACGAACCTCGGGCAGGAAGACAGTGCATAGCGTTTCTCCCAGCAATCAGAAACCATTCAGGGTTGGTATCAGGTAACCATATCAGCAAACGAGACGAATGAAGAAGACTTGCATGAAGACCAAAAATGAAGACAAAGGATAGATGGGAAACAGCAGGTTATAAAACCCTTTGTCCCTCTATCTGTAACATAAGACCCTGGGATTGGTTTGCACATTATCTCCAGCCAATCTTTGATGGGGGAACACATTTTAGGACAGGCCCCCTGCTCAGCGGCACATGTGCAGTAGAACTTCGGGGTCTCCTTTCTGAGCCCACATGTGCAAATGGAATGCCCAGGCCAGGTACCCCTCCGGATCTTGGACAAGATAACCTGTGTTTGACAGTGATAAGTCCTGAGGGATTGGCCTGGCAACATTGTCTTCCGCCATTGTCCAGTACATTGTCCTGGCCACAGTGGATTGTAAAGTCCAGATCTTGGGGAGCAGGGCTCCACCTTGGCTGCCGGGCATTCTCCTTTGCCTCCCTCTGCCCCCCACCCCGTGCCTTGGGAACCAAGTCCGTGGTGAAGGGGCCCCGGTGCAGTCCAGGCTGCACACTGCCCAGAGACTGGCATGTCTCTGCATCTGCAGGAGACCAGCTATCCAGCACAGACCGTCGCTTTCCTGTCAACCAAGTCTGGGAAAGGGCTATGTCACTATTCTGTAGGGACCCTACCTGCCCTGGCTCTGTGCCACCCTGTAGCTGCTCCGCCATACTCCTGACTCTCCTCCCTGGCTGCCTATCTACCCACAGCCCCTCCTTTGGGA